>BMAC01000742.1:0-17079 GCA_014905375.1 Phtheirospermum japonicum
GTTCGGTCTTTCGGATATTTTTCTCAATTACAAATAACATACATATACATTTGGGGTTTTAAATAGATTGAATTGATCATTACGAACTAAGCAGTAATTTAAACTAAAGCTAATTGAACTAATTATTCTAAATTATCAACTAAGAGCAATAACTAAATTATAGATTAATGCTACGAATATTTAAAGCTAATTTTCGTATCTAAAGGCATGAGTATAAGAAACTATCGCTAAGCAATTGAATCATACGAATCTAAGATTAACGAGTTGTTTACTCGAGAGATACGACTCGAGTCAAACTCATCATCCTACAGTTACCTCGTTCACTTGCGAGCAAACTGACGTGCTTTTAAATTAATTATTAAAAATGGGGTGCACAAAAATTTGAGTCACATAGTTCGCCATAACCTTCATCACAAAACGAGGCATAGTAACACATCTTGTTACAAAGGGAAATCAAAGCACCATAACGTGTATTTTGGGTAACATTTGTGGGAATTTCAGAATCTCGCTGGTTATGCCCATTCTCCTTGGCATTCCGAGTCCATCTCTTAATGACACGCGTGGAAGGAATCTCCTTCATATGCTCATCCTTCATTACTGCAAACATATGCACACAAGGCCACCCGACTGTCTCTAGTTGCAAGCAGGAACACTCAAACGAAAGGGAGTTTTTATCAAACTTCAGAGTACTTTTCAGATGAGGCTTTGAGTACTCATATAGAGAGTAAATTCTGATTGAGCCGACTTCATGCTCAATTCTACTCAGTGTTAAAGCTTCTTTGTTTATTTCTTCCCGAATCATAAAGAACATATTTCTAGTCAGCAAATTTCCAGTGTGCGTCTCTATATCTTTCAAATGAGTGCTTGGTACCGGAATGTTATTTGTGGTTATAGCATTTGCCTTAGCCTCCATGTATCTTAGCCATGCCAAAGCCAAATCGAATGATCTCACAAACTCATACAACCTCATTTTTACATTCACATGCTTCTTTAAGAATACATTCATACCTTCGCAACGRTGTGTGCATTTCATATTTCCAAAAAAATGTCCTCTTAAGTATGCTTCTGCCCACTTTTCCCGTTTTGAATACACCTCGCTTACCCAAGAGTTATTTTCAACTTGATGCTCGTGGATGAAATCTTGCCACTTCCTCTCAAATTCCTCTTTTGGGCAAACCTTCTCCATGCATCTGTGAAAAGCTTGGCAAAAGCATGTAGAATGTACGTGAACTGTAGCATTCCTTTGAAGGTGCCAACTACACAGTCTATGACGTGCATCTGGAAGGACTTTCTCTATGGCGAGTCTCATTGCGTTGTCCCCATCTGTGATTACTGAAATAGACTTCTTTACCCCCATTGCAGCTATGAATGTCTCTAACACCCAAACATACGTGTCTTCACTTTCATCTGACAACAATGCAGAAGCAAAAATTGTTGTCATGTAGTGGTTATTTACCCCTGCCAAAATTACCAGAGGTTTTCGATAAGCATTTGTCCTGTAGGTGGTATCGAATACCAATACATCACCGAAGTCCTTGTAATCTGATTGACACCTAGACTCAGCCCAGAACAAGCGAGACAATCTATTGCTTTTGTCAACTTTATACTTGAAAAAGAATAATGGATCGGCATCCTTCTTACAACTCAAGTAGGCTAAAGCACCTTCTGCATCCCCATCTCTAATTTCAGCCCTTCGTTCAGCATCTAAATAGTTGTACAAATCTTTCAGGGTAAAACCAATGTTTTGGTATCCACCCGATCTATGTGCAAAAAAATTCATTATGTCACTCGTGTGCCAACCGACCTCAAGCATGGAACGTGCCTCTACAAGATCAGATTTTTGACAGATCGATGGGAGGACAAAAATGATACTCCCACTTGGGTCAGTAGTTCATGATTGTGCGCCTTCTCAAACTTAGTGACGACATTCTTTTTCAGTTTTTTTTTTTGTAGTTAACACGAAATGAAGCTAAGCACCCGACTCTGGTCATTGGCCTAGGTTCCCTTCTTTTATCGTCTCGATCTATCCACTTTTTATCGCGGAACCCTTCCTTTGAACAAACCCACCTCCTCATATTAGTAATTTCCCCGTTTTTGTTGCGTCGTACGTCATCTTTTCTGATTGAGAATCCAACACATTTAGCATACAAGTTATAAAAATCCCCAGCTTCCTCTTCAGAATCAAATGTCATGTTTTTTATTTTATCCTCATCCAAGTCATCAACGCAATCTGACTTGTAGCTACAATTGCCTCTTTCATCCTCTGACGGACTTAAACAAGAATAAACGTGATCACTCTGCTCTTCATCAACATTAATTGAGGACTGATTTGCTTAAAAATTACGACCACAATCCATAACAGATAATTATAACCTAACGAACTTGCTCAGCAAACTTGAGTTCTGAAATAATTCAACAAAAAAAATCAGCAAAAAGAAAAGTTGGCAAGAATATATGCAACAATTGCACAATTRTAGTACAAGATTGACAATTGCAATACGACTATGGAGTTTAACCTTACATTCGTAACCCGTCCTAGAGTTCAATAGTTTGTAAGTCTAGTTTTTGCACCAATAAGAATTTGGCAAAGTGTAGAAATTTTCCAACCAATCAAAATGATTATTTAATCTAGAAGTGGGCAATTTGCCTCTAAATTATTCTCTATTATAAATTTATATCAACACCCAATAACTCTGACCTGTTAGACCAATGTTTAGGTTGTTCAAATGATGGTGGCAGTCAGATACTCCAATATTTCCACATAAATGTTGAACACTAAGAATGCATATTCTGAGTACGTTTTTTGTTGTATTGATATTCTGAGTACGTTTTTTGTTGTATTCGAAATAGTGCATCCCATGGGCTGTTGAGAAACCTTGTTCAGTACAAATGAAATATTAACATCTAGATGTTTTAGGCAGTTTTTAACTTTCACATTTGTTTGATTGTGTTGCAGCAATATTATCTGTGAATTAGGAAATTGAACTCAAAATACTAAGTTAAAAACACACTAAGGGAGCTTGGCATTGTTGTATAATGCTTTCAAATTATAAAAATAAGCTCAAAATACAGAATCGAGTCGGAAATTGTAGCCACAATAATAGAACTACTAACCTCTAGATTAAGCTTTCTACTTAATCGAATGACAAAAAAAAAATGTGTGTGCAAACCCAGAAARAATTCGGCCAAACTAGCATTTGAACAAAGCGATGGCGAAATAATGAAGGCACAGGCGGCAGCAACCAGTTTGTGGCGGTGCACGAGATTTTGCGACAGGAGGAAATTTACGCGACAAACTAAGAAAAAATTGTAGATGGAAGGTTTTCACAGTTGTGGCTGTAATTGTGGTTAGGTTTCTAACTTCAGGTAAAAATATCAGCAGTAGCCATAGATATCCATCGTGGGGGAGGAGGATAGAAATTTTCTCCCCACGATCCCATGATTTCTTTTTCTTTTTCCGTTCATTTTACCAGATTTTCTTTTTTTTTTTTACGGAAAGAGTATTCATTAGCCTAAAGCTTTTACTTCAAGCTCAATTTGGCCCTGAACTAAGTTTTTCTTAAATTAAGCCCTCGAATTTTGAAATAAATCAATTAAGCCCTCACACTTCAAGTTTTTGACAGAAGACCCTTATCCATATCAAATTAATGTTAAATACTAAAAAACATCTAATAAATTTTAGAAAAAAAAATAACAAATCAAGTCGTGAATTCATTTAAGTAAGTCAAGAAATTAAATGAGCCATAAATTTATTTAARAATAAACCCGATCTTTAACTCAATTATGAAACGAATATTTGTATTGTCTACTTACTTTGATAATAACTTTTTATTGCATAATTTATAGTTTAAATATATCATCATATTAATATWATTAATAAAAATAAATAATAAAATCATAAAATATATAAAATATTTCTAACAAACATAAAATTATTTTAATTAATATAAATTACTATAAATAAATTTAAAGAATAGTTTAAAAAATTTGAGAAAATAAAAATTCAAAGAAAATAAATATTATAAAGTAATATAAAATTAGAATGGTATTATTTATATTTATAAATTTTACTTTTCTTATTTTTCCATATTTATAATATAACTTTTTAGAATTTATTATAATTTTTGTATGATTTCAAATTGTTTTGAGATTATTTTATATTTTTTTTTCATTTTTAAAAATTTATTGAATAACTTTTTAGAGTTTAAAGAATTTATTTTTTGTTTATTGAGTTAAATTTATATTTTAAAATATTTATATTTATTTTTCTGATTTATTAAATAAGTATATAGTATTTAGCTATAATTTAAATATTTTTATGCAATTTTGAAAATTCTTGATTATTTTATATTATTTTACAACATTTCTTGACTTTTTTTTTTTACTTTATAATTTTCCAAAATAAGTTATTATAGAATATTTTTTTAGTTGTTTTTTTTATTTTCCAAATTAACTATTTTTTATATATTTTACTAATTTTACTTTTAAATATGTTATAATTGTTCTGTTAAGAATTAATTTGGTAATTATATAATTAGAATAATACAATTTAATTCATAAATATAGTACAAATTGGTACAATCATGGTACAATCATGTTTTATTAATTTTCCATCTGTGCCACAAATAAGTGGATGACATTGAATTTTTTTCACCCATAAAACTTGACTACACCTGAAATCGAACTTTTGTCTTGTGTAAGCCTGACCTGCACCCAAAAACACGTCAGAAAATGACCACCGGAGGTTTTCCGGTGGAAACCTCTCTGATGCTTAAGAAAAGGAAAGAATGCACAAGATTGACATACCTCCTTCAGCTTTGAGGTTGGGGTATTTTTGGTTCAGAGTCATCTAATACTTCCATAAGTCATCATCAACTAACTTGGAAAAAAAAAAGGAAAGAAAGAAAAGACTTAATAATTTAAAACGGACTTATATTATATGCAYGCAACAACGATTATTAATTATTCAGAACATTAATAATTCACTCTATTCTAAAAATCGGCCTAGGCGGTGCCTAGGTGCTAAGCGCCACCAATCCGCCTACAATTTTCAAAAGTCGGACAAAGAAATCGTCGGGCGTCCCAGGCGCCGCCTAGGCGCCAGGCTAGTTTTTTTTTTWWAAAAGAATTAATGTCCTGAAACGACGTCATTTTTGGGCATATTTTTTGATTATTTTGATTTTGTAATATATATTATGGTGTTTTTATTTAACTAATGAACTTATGGATCTATATTGTTTTGAACTTTGAATCGAATAATAGCTTTAAACTTGTAAATTGTAACTTGTGATTATTACTTTTAGTTTTGAATTGTCATAGATTTTATTGTATAGTAGGAAGTATGTTCAACTATTAAATGGTTGAATGTAAAATTGTAAATTAGGGTATTTATTCTCAAATTCTAGGCCCCTCTTAGACCCCGCCTAGGCGTCCTAGGCGCTAGGCGCTGACCTGACGCCTAGCAGCCGCCTAGCGATTTTTAGAACACTGATATTTCAAGAAGATTCTATGGTGCCATAACTATATCATATTCACTTAATTATAAACATTAAATCATTTTAGGGGTGTAGTGGGGCAGATCAATGAATGTAAATACAGCGGTGGAGGTCATGGTATTTTCACGACACCGTAGTCATTTTCAATATTTCAATGAACAGAGCCAATGAAAACCCATTAACCGATCATATCTAATATCACAGAGCAGAAAATGAATAGCCCTTTAAAAAAAATCCCACATCTTACAGACTACACATAAGAAAAAAAAAGAAGACAATATAGCAAACCCAACTTATAAATATATAAATACACATTGAATCACATTCCATCCATAATGCCATCATTCCAAAAGTAAATCAAGTAAAAACTTCAATTCACGTGTTAATAGTTCATGATGAATATAAAAATAATAAAACTTATGCATTAACTTGGATAGTATTTTGAACAAAAACTCCCAAAACGTTGTAAATTTTCATCCCATAAATTTATTTGTTTATGCAGATGTGACTAAGTACTATTTTGAATGCTCACTTTGAATGTTGTGTTGATAACATGTTAAGTTATTGTAAATAAATTAATTGATCTCGTGATTCACATAATTGCATACGGATCAGAATGATCAACTTCGAGCACTGACATATGTTCAGTTTTTATTATTTTAAAATGATTAATGATTAACATGAATTTATACTAATTTTTATTAGTATTTTAGTTAGTTTTTTTTGTTTTGTTAGTTTTGGTATAAGTTGATAGATTAAGCATGTTTTCATATTTTTACATCTCCAARTTATTTTACCGCGTTTTGATCATTATTGATGCAAATTGGTGATTATTCTCTATTTTTTCCCATTTAGCTAAGTAACAGGAGGAGCTCAGCACTTTATTAGATGAAGATTGATGATCGAGAGACAAAATCGAGCTTTCCGGRGAAGAAGTAGCAATTTCCAAAAGTTAACGGTAGAGTTAGCGGTACCTCTTACCGCTAAGCCCTAGAAATCATGACACCGCTAACTTAATAGTTAAAGGACGACAGAGGGCTCCCAGACCGAGTTAACGGTGGCCTTAACGGTACCTCGACCGATATCCCCACCGTTAAGAAGCAACAGAGAGTTTAGCGGCAAGACTAACGGTCCCCTAACCATTACCTCGACCGCTAAGGGAGGATAGAAACATCAGCGAGGGGTTAGCGGTAGAGCTAGCAGTAACCCTTACCTCTAGGCTTACCGCTATCGAGCCCAAAATTGTTTTTAAATAGGAAACTTGTGCTCCAAAACTTTACAAACTTATAAATACCCACCTTAAATCCTTTTGGAGGGGGGACGATCACTATTTTAGGGTTCCAAGGTGGAGAGAGAGCACATTTCCATAGCCCGATACGAAGATACGAGAGCAAGATCGAAGATACAAGAATCACAAGTTCCAAGCTTCGTTCAGTAGCACGTGATTGGCTCTTCGGAAAAGATCTACACCATTTCTTCGGAATAGCTGGAGAATTTACTGCATTTCTTAGTTTTCAAATAAGTACTCTAAACTTTTATTCACTTTCGTAGTTAATTCGTWGTTAATCTTTACGCTAGTTAATGTTCTTTAGTTTTACAGTTCTTAATTATTTTATGCAAGTTACTTTGGATATTTTAAATAACACTATTAGTAATCTTTCAGTTTTTGATTGTGTGTTATTTATTCATGATTTTCATTTGTAGTCATTATTTACTCATGCTATTTTATTGCTATTTAAATTCTATAAACCCTAGTTCTTAAGCTTTTAATTAATTTAGTCTTTTAAATTATTGTTGGTTAAATTAGTCTAGATAATTAGTTTACGTTGATTAGTTTCAATTTATTAATCATGCTTTCGAATCTTAGTGATAAAAACAAAACAAACAAACCCCCTCAATTGTACATGTTTATGTGTGACTTGTGACTAAATGAACATCCTAAGACTCCGGTTGTTTGTTCCTTGAGAATCAACTCAGTTTAGCTTAARAACCTACACGCGATCTCGTACTCTTGCGAGAAAGCTTGAAAACATTTGACAAACCTGTCGGTTTCGGTTCAAACCACCAMCTTGAGGCAACAGTTACTTCATCTAGACCATTTTTGATCAACGGTTACTTGATCATGACCGTTGATTTCAAACAAAAACCTGAACATCCCCAATGGATAGAAGTCAACAGTTGAATAATCGGTTCATCAACAGTAATTTTTTTTTAATATCAAACCGCCAATTTTTGGTTGGAAAAAACCATAAATTGGAATCGGACCACCTTAATGGCAATTACGATTCAGGTTCCAATTCGAACCGGGGTCAATGTTAACCGAATTGTTAACCGCCAGTTCTGGCGTAAATCGGTGAGCATCTCTACATACAAGGTTTYACGTAAATGAACTATAGGGTACCTAGATCCAGTGAAAAAATGACTAATATATCATAAATAACTTCAGACAGAAGTAAAATATAAAGCGCACTTATAGATTAAAAAGATAAAGGTTCTAACCACCAAACAAACCTAACACATAAATCCACAACCAATTACATTACAAAAGGAATAAATGAGAAGTTTTGCWACTTTACTAGAGTGAGACCCTAAGTAAGGGCCTCAATCCATCAATGTGGCGGAGATCGACCACGCTTTGATACCATTGTTGGGTGGCTAGACATCGAGATCCACGCCCATTATCCATTTTAGAAGCGAGTAATAAGGGAATTACACTTTAATACAAGTGCCTACGGGGAAGCAAGTAGAGAGTACACACATTTTGCTAAGTGGAAACATACATTATTAATTTACAACAATTTCACGAAAATGTACATACACAATTTTGGTGAGAACAATATCACAAAGCCAATAAGAATACACAAAAAGGACAATTAAATAAGTATTTCCAAGATACAATCGACCCAAACGATGCCTTTTTTTCATGTTCAAAGCAAAATGATGCGCACATGCCTCGTCTCGTAAAAAAGAATGTCGATCGCGTCCTTTCACGGGCTTTTTAATCATCCGAGTTAACAGAAAGCTTAGCTTTTCCAGACCTTCTGCTCGGTCTCGGCACTTGCGAACCGGTGATAGGCTTCTGAGGCGGTTTTAGGGCAGCCATAATCTTAGCAAACGATGGACGTTGATTCGGATCTCTACAAGATAATATATAAATAAGCATCACCACATTAACTAATATGCACCCACAGACAGGTGAATATACAAAATGAATTAACAAAAAATAAAATGAATTATCTTTCAAAAATTATACAAACTCGATCGGGGTTTTATTCATGAAGATCGACCAAAATAATTTAAATGAATCAACTCTAAAATAAGCATTTTGGTTAAGATGAAACAACCACTACACAGGATTGTAAAAAGTTTGATAGAAGAAAATTTAAATATTAAAAGGGTTAGTTACAAAAAGTACCATTAAGGTTTCACCTAATTACAGGGGAAAATATTTCAAAATTACAAAAAGTACCTCTTAACACTGAATCAAACATCAGGGTATTTATGTAATTTTAAAAGTTTGCTGGGCTTTTTGTAACAAGGGTGCGTTTCGTAATTATACTATATTAATTACTCATGTTTGCCAGCATTTCATGATTATATCGGCGGCAGCTGGATCCATATCGTCGGGTATGTCGAGACGACGATGATGAAACCCTACGGCACCGACGACTTGCATGGGGTTCATTCCTCCCCAAGGTTGACGCATCGTACAAAGCTCCTACAGTATTACACCAAAACTATAAACATCACATCTGCATATATTGAAAACAAATGTAAGAAAAGTTTTTTTTTTTTTTTAAGTTACTGACGACCCTTTTTAACAAATTTTTGATTTCTTTACAATAATCTCATTATAGACAAAGCGTGACTAATAAGAGGGATACATACTTCTCGTTGGATGGTTCGTTTCTCAGAACTTTCGGAGCCATCCACTCTGCCTGAGAACAACAAATACAAGAGAGAATTTATCAAATGGACCCCACCATGTATTAATCCACCTAATTATATGCAAAGCTAACTTATCACATTTGCAGCATACTCAACTCATAGATATTGTCGGCCCAGAATTACCGGAAGATGAAAATTTTGAAGGGAGAAGAATCTTCAACGAACACAYTTAACAAATGGATACATGGAAAAACAGCTCTGAGGTCAAACTAGTTAATTTGCCTGAAATAACTGTGATATTTTTGTATGTTTGAAGGGAAGTTTAAAAAAAGAAAAATTCTTATGAAGGGGTAAATGTAAGCTAAATTAAATCAGGGGTATATTAGAGATTTCAAAATTAGCTTCATTTCTTTTTTTTTTTTTTTTGGGGAATTAGGTCTAACTTCAGGGGTAATTTTTGTAACTAAACCTTGTGTTTATTAACTGATGTGGAAACCGAGCACACACTAAAATTATCTACCGTTACATCACAGTCTAGCATCACGTACTAAACTTTAACACGAACCACCGACTAAAAATCAGCATCACGTTTTGGAGGTAAGATGAAATATTAAGACACACTAGCTATCTCTTTTCCACAACAAATACAGGCGCATTGTAAATTTTGAATTTACTTTTGAACCTTAAGTCACAGCAAACAACCTTTTCCCGAAGGGGAAACTTGGCAACCAAACATCTCCAAAGGCCTGAGAGTAATATGGCCAACATCAATTTAGCTATCTTCTACGAAAATGGCTGATAATACAACAAAAACTAGCTGGTTGCATGATTTGATCATCTTGATGTTCTTTGAAGAGAAAAGGTATCAAAGGACACAGGCACATCTTGAGACAGGGACAACGATGCTACAGAAAGGAAACACGTATTCCGGCATAGAGTCATATGAACGTGTCGCAATTGAAATTAATGGCAGAAACAAGCCGGTTTATTGGATACAAAACTTTCGAATTAAGCAACTCGTACCATAATGACCACTATTTAAAAAAAAGGAGCCCAGCTTACCGTCCCAACAGTAGACCTTCAAGAAAAAAACGTGCTATGCTTCATTCTTGATAATCCAAAACTGCAAACCTGATGAAGGAAATAATAATACGTGGTCAACATAGGAAAAATATTTAAGAAAAAGAACATTGAGGCKAACATATATTCCAAGTTATATAGACACTATTCCAGATCAAACACATTGAGACATGGTCAGATTAGGCATATTCACGAGAATAAGGTGTTCATTACTAATGACGAGAAATTCAATTTCAGAAGATACGGGGTGAATTGTGAGAACTTTCAACAGTATCTAGTTACACTGCTAAAAAAAATATAACAATTAATTAAAAACGCAACATTATACTGCTGAATTCAAATTATTGATTTCAGTTGAATAACTTCAGATCAATATCGTAGTTCAAAAATTTCAAAGATGGGCGCCCCCAATACAAGACGAGAAACTGTTCATTCCAAACCCCGAAATCCATTCCGTACTAAATAAACGTCATTAAAGTAAAATAAATGCTCAATCGGCAAAAATAGAAAGAAATAAACGCATGCAACCAATAAATCCCCCAAAATAAAAAACAATAAACAAAGTTGAATCGGAGAAACAGAACATAAAAAAAAAATAAAAAAAAAGGAAGATGAAATAATACTCGGAACTGAAATATTCATAAACCCTCCCGCTGCTGGATTAATGATAATAGCAACATCAGAATCGCAACTGGAAATTGTGGTGCGCCTGGAAATTGAGTAATTCCTAAACGCCGCATAATATACAGACCGTGTTGCCCGTATCGCTGTCGGTGGCTAGGGTTTTGCTCCGGCAACTCTGGCAGGGACGACAACTTTCCATCTTCTTCTTATCGGAGGAAAGTTGAGATTTTTGACGAAGTTAGGGTTATTGGAAATGGATTTTGGACGAAGTTGGGGTAGGGTACCCTTTGCGAACGTGTAATAATTTACCTATTATAGCAGGTTATCCAGCTTTTTAGCAGGTCATGGGTATTATTAGTGTACACCCAAGTACACACTGCTCAAATTATGTGTCCTCATATGATTGGTTTAATTAATGAGGTACCATACCCCCAAAATGTAGTAAATGTACTGTAGACAAATCCTAAGTTTTAAAAAATCATAAAGTAATTTAAATAAATTTTAAAAAATTAAATATTTAATCATTACTTAATATATTTAGAAAAATAAAAATATAACATAAATTTAATAAAGTATAATAAAATAAATCTCAAAATACTTTTAAATCAAAAAAAATAAAAAAGTCTGATTTATTGCTAAATAATTATTTCAAAAATCAGAAAAGGAAAAAAATGAATGTTATAAAATAAAGAAAATTATTAAATAAACAAAACAGAAAAAATGTATTAAAAAATAAAATGTTTGGTCAAAAAATTATTTGAGGGTTTTCTTAACAAAATATAAAAGGTTATAATATTGTACTAATTTAATCTCAAAACTTGAAATAAAGCAAATTATTTATAAGCTAATGTTTTAAATTTATATATCATTTAATACATATGATAATTAAAAATAATTAAACTATTATAAAATAATAATATAAATTGTAGAAAAAATATAAAGTTAGTTAAATGAATATATAAATAAATATTTTACATGAGTAATTACTTAATATATTTAATAATAAAAACATTATAGAAGTTATTTAAGATTTTTTTTCTTGGTAATAGACTGAAATGAAAATATTTGGAAAATACAAAGGAAGCAAACTAATATATAAACAAGGGGATTTGAACTTCAAACCTATAGGTTAGAGGAATACATTATAACCACTACACTAGGAGGCCCTCTTTATTTAATTCTTGTAATACATAATTCTTATACAAAACCTCCAGGTTGTAATCTTGTAGATTAGTGATGCTCCAGAAGCGGACTTAGGAGCCTTCGACACGTGTCAATAATAGTTAATTAACCTAAAAATAAGTTAGAGTTCAATACAATTAGTATGATGGAGTTATAGGTTTAATTTTGTATTATTATTTATTTTATTTTGATTTATTTTTTTAAGGTTTATTAAATAATTATTTATAATTTTATTATAATTTTTTAAATTTTATTTATATTATATTATTTCTATTTTATTATATTCTGAATTTATTTTTTTTGAGTTTTTTTCTCTAAAATTTTTTATAAGATTAAATTTATTCATATGATTTTATAAAATCAAAATATAAAATCTTATAGAGTTTATCAATAAAGTGTATATTTATTTATAATAATTATATGTTTTATAGAAAAAAATATATGAGTTTCTTTTGTATTAAAAATATTAATATGAAAATTAAAGAACTTATAAATATTATATAATAACAATGTAAGTCATTAAAAATTATAAAGAAAGTTAAATGATGTAAAAATAAATATTTAATCATAAATAATTACTTAATATATTTAATAACGAAAAACATAACATAAATTTTATAAAGTATTACAAATCAAATATCAAAATACTTTTAAATTAGATAAAGATATAATAAATTTTTATTAACGTCAGAATAATTATTTATTAATATATTTGCTTATATGATTTTGTAATTTTATTTTGTATTATATTATGTCATATTATAATAATTATGTTTATTATGTTATATGTTTTTAATAATAGTTTGTAGTTTTTAATTTTGTGTCACTAATATTATAAGACTTTCACGTTTATTTTTATGTTATTTTGTTTTTGATAATTATAAATTCTCTCTTTATTTTATATTTTATAGTTGCACCAGTAGTAGTAACAACAACAACAACAATAATAATATTAATATTAATAATAATAATGATAATAATAATATAATATATTTATTATTATTATTATTGTTATTATTATTATTTGTGTCATATCTATAAAGCATACTCCGAAATATTCAATAAGAGTGTCGAACTTGAGATATAATTATCGAGTAAAAGACTTTAATGAAATGAGGTAACACATAATTCACTTGCTTATCATTATTTTATACTTGTTACTCTATATTAAGCAAATGATCTAATCAAACCACTTAGTTTTCTTCATATTTTATGTATAGTTGCCTAAAGAAAGGGACTGTCGCGCGTTTAATAGTAAAAATTGTATTTATTCTTCAAAAATTGAAAAAAATGTATTGTCTATGTTTTTACTTTGACAATAATTGTTATTTTTAAAATACCATATCAATTTAAAAATAATAGACGTCACTCCGATTTTATTATGCTAAAAAAGCTCAAACTTTTTGTTTTTTTAATAGAGTGGGGAAAAAGGAAGCAAGAATAACATATATACAAGGGGATTTGAACCCCTAACCTAAAAGTTGGAGAAAGACATTATAACCACTACACCAAAATATGTACTTTGCTAAAATTTTGAAATACATATATCTTATACATAACACACATAAAATATAGTAATTTTCTCAATGGAATTAATCGATCAAAAGTTTATGACAAAAAAAGAAATCTTGCACAATATACTATAATATGGTAATTATGAAATAAGTGAAAATATTGTAAAAACCTTGAATATTCTAAGTTCTAAAAAATACAAAACTTAATAACTGACAATAAAAAAAAAGTATAAAATTGATATGAGAGGGGATCAAACGTTATATCTCATAAATAAAATTTCTATTTATTAATATTAATATTATTATTATCATTATCATTATTATTTGTTTTATATTTGTTCATGTCATGTGTATTAAACATATTACAAGATACTCGAACTCATAACTTAATGGTTTAAGTAAAATACAATAATGAAGTGAGCTTACGCATAATCTACTTAGTTTGAGATTTGTTATTTTATCTTATGTAGGAGACCCCATCAATATATGCAATTCATAATTAGGATAATTCTACGAAAGTAACCTATTGTAATTGCCTACGGACAAATAACCCCTAAAGAATTGTTACGTGTTCAACGACACAAATAAATTTAATTCTCTAAATATTTGCTTTTAAGAGTTTATTTAGTTTGTCCTTTGATAATAACTATAATTGACTAATTAATATTTTAAAAATGACACATCAATATTTTTAGTAACAAAAAAATCATTAAAAAATATAAATCATATAAACAAATTTGAAATATATTAAATTGGTAAAATAAATATAAAAAACTATAAATAAATTATAAAGAGTTATTTAATAAATCTTTAAACTGAAAAAAAAAACTTTAAATTCATATACACAACCAAAGAAAACACTATATAATCATATAAATGATGTATAAAAACATATAATTAAATTCTAATTAACTATTTAATAAATCTACAAAATGAAAAGAAAAACTAAAAATTATTAAAAATGAAATTTAAAATTTATAAAATAAACCTAATAAATGATAACAACTTATAATTAGATTTATTCTAAATAATTATTAAATAAATCTTGAAAACAAATCTAAAATTAAATAAATTATAACCTAGTCGGAGTTTTCTCTTTCTAGTTCTCTAAAATTATTTTAATTTTTTATTTTTTAAAATAAGTATGCTCAATAATAAATAAATGTATAACTTAGGAACTTAATGTAAATTCCATAATATTACATTGCGTTACATAGAAACACTATAATTAAATGTATAATTGAGAAACTTAATGTAAATACCGTTGTTTATTCATCTTCCATATATATCTAATAATTATATAGATTTTTTTATGTTCATTTTTATTATTTTAAGAATCTTAAAATTTATTTTATAATATTATTGATGATTTTATCTCATTTTTTAGATTTATTAATAAGTTAATAGAATTCATTAACCAGTTTTATTTCTTTTTGTATTTATTTGCTCATTTCTCAGGTTTTATATTTATTATATCTCTTGTCAAATTTACAAAATAATTATTCAAAATATTTATATTTATTTAACATGTTTTATGACTTTTTAAAATAAAAATTTGTATTTTATTATCTTGTTAATTTTATTTAGCTTATTTTAAGAATTTTATATTTTAATATAAAATTTTATTGATTTTAATATTGGTTTCATTTTTTTGATTTATCAATAATTTAATAAAACTTATTTAAATGATTCCCTTTTTTTATTTATTGTCTCATTTATCTGATCTTTTTTAAATTATATATTTTTATCAAACTTATGAAATAACTATTTAGATTTTTGATATTTATGTGACTGGTATATGAGTTTTTATATTTCTTTCAATTTTTTCTTTTCCTTTATTTACTTAATAAATATTTGGAATTTCTATTTTATTAATATTATAGTTTATTTAACTTATTAAATGTATAATTAATTTTATTTTATAATATTACTATTTTTTTAGTATTATTTTTTATTCTGAAATTTAATTTAAGTTAATAGATTGATTCGAATCTTTTCGTCTTTGTTGTCGCATTTCTCATATTTTTAATATTATTTTTATCACATTTCTTTACCAAACTTATAAAATAACTAATTATACTTGTTCTTAGTATTTTTTTTATTTAAGATTTATTAATAAGTCAATCAAATATATTTAATTCGACATTTAGTTAACGGATTTCTATTTTTCTTATCTTTGTTGCTTCATTTTTCAAGTTTTATTTTATATCTTTTTATTGTATATATTTTATCTCATTTATAAAATAATTATTCATATTTTCTTCTTTTTTAATTTCCACATTTATTTAATATAACTTTAGGTTTTATTTTTAATTTGACTTATTTATGAAGATTCAATTTTATTTTGTAATATTGTTATATTTTTGTGTTATTTTTCATAGTTAATATTTATTCATAAGTTAATATAAATAATTTACCCAGTTTCATTTTTTTTCATCATTGTTAATTCATATCTCATATTTTATTTTATACTAGTATTACACTCGTGCGATGCACGGGGGAATAATTTTAAGGTTTAATTTATCAAATATTTAATATTATTTTTATATTAATAATTTAATAAATAAGTGGTTATAATAATTTAAACAAAAGTAGAATAAGATAAATATTAAAATAATAAATGTAAGAAATTGAAGAATTAAACATTATACAAAACACGCTTAGCAAACTTATTAATAACCAGAATCTTATAATTTATAAATTATGAAATACTTCCTTGTACACAACATTCGTAGTTTTTTTCATACGTTTATTTTCATCATCGCAAATCAAGATTTTTAAACCTTTTCCGTTGGTGACCCTTAATATCGCAACATACAGTACCATGACTGAAAATAGGCTTTTTTAAGAAATTCCAACGTGGGATAGGGATTGTCCTTGACTTTTATTAATTGTCATTGCATACGACAGAATAACCAGAAATTTCCTTTGTTGAAACTTAAACGGCAACCTAGGATCCGATAGTGTTACGGTCATTTGTGGGATAAGTACTAATTCACCCGCGTTACTTCCTTGGAGAATCATTGCCTCCAAAACATAATCACCTGGTTTCATAACTAACAATCTAGTTCCATTGCACAAACCAAGTGAATGATCAATATTTCTCAACAATATGATTGGAGTACCAACCTTCAATCGTAGCTCATGATTCGGCAACTCAGAGCACTTGATTGTGTTCAAAAACTAAGTTGAATGAACGTCTTGCAAAATGTCAACATTTGCATCGGGTTTGCACGCACTATCTGAGCTCAAATATACCTTACATTGCCCTTCATTCAATGAAGTCATATACTCAT
>BMAC01000742.1:28983-78607 GCA_014905375.1 Phtheirospermum japonicum
ATTGCGAAAATTAAAAGGAAAAGGTGAAGAAGGGTACCTGACTCGAGGAGATCGTCGGAATAATGAAGAACTAATAGAAAGGAGTTCACCGGAGTATTGGAAGAGGCGGAGTCGCAAAAGCCAGGGGAGAAGGAAAAGACAAGGAGTGAAAAAGCGGAGAAGTGAAAATGAAGTCGGCGGGAATAAAAAGCAAAGCGAATGATTTCAAAATGAGGGAATCGAGAAAAGAGGGATTTGATGGGATTTGAGCATTTAATGCGGGCAGGCGGATAGGGCCCAAAAGATAAGTTGAAGCGTTTAGGACCCTAACTAGGGCTGACTAGGCATGCGCGTGGAGAACGTGGCGGTACAATAGCCTGATGGGGGAACGTGAGGGGCCACTAAACGCTAATAATTAGTCCTGGCCACTTGGGCGTACCTCTGGGAATTCGGCCAGTACGAGAAGCACTAAAAGATGTGGGGCCCCACTTACTAACTCTACCTCAACCCTTTTTGGGGGGGAGGAGTTGATAGGGCCATATTGGTCAGGCCTGGATTGAGGTAGACCTGGAATCGATAGTAGATAAGAAGGGTCGAATTGGCGTAAAGAATGGGTGGCCAAAAGCCCTTCCGGAGAAAATGGCCTCTGAACCAGACCTTCTCGAGGTTGGAACTAAAGAGACAAGTAGGGACCACTTGTCAGAATCCGCTAACTGAACCAGCCCCTAAATCAGGGACTATGTTCCCAAGATCCCGGAAAGGGGGTCCCACCACCAGGGAAAGCCCGTATGTGTGCCTGACAGACCTGGAATAAAAGAAGAAAGGGAATTAATAACAATCAGAGCCGGTATGGGTCTGAACAGACCTGGCAACCAGCTTGCCCAAGAGGGAACAAGTGGGACCACTTGTTCCGAGTATGTTTCATAAAACGGCCCATGATTTGCGGCACGTGTTCCCGAGATCCCGGCTGGGGTCCCCACTAGGATAAGATATAAATACCCTAACTTGGGGGTAGTGAGAGGTATGTTGTTACAAGCATTCCTTCTTATTTTTCTCTGGAAAACACCTCATCGCTTACTAACTTAAGCATCYGAGAGGTTTCCACCGGAAAACCACCGGTGGTCCTTTCTAACCTTTGTTTGTGGTGTAGGCTTCGGAAGCTTGCGGGTTCCCAGGTCTTATCCAGGTGGTTCACTATTTCCGGCAGAAACACTCCATAAGTGGGAAGAATTTATGGCTGCATGTACTATGTCCGGCCTAGTACCCTTGGGAATCACCGGAAGAATTTGTCAAAAATCTCAACCAAGTACAACAGTTTTACCTTCGAAGGGAATATCTCTAGCATTTGGATTCTTGAATCCCATAATATCTTTCAATGTTTTGTCTAATGCTTCAAAACAATGTCTGTGCATCATGTGAGCTTCATCTCAAATTATCAGTTGTGCACGCACCATTAATTCCGCAAGGGGGGTCCCCTGGAAAATCCCACACGATGATTCTTCATGGAGATTGAATGGGACTTTAAACCTAGAATGACCGGTTCTTCCCTTTGGAAGAAGAAGAGAAGTTATCCCGCTAGATACCACATTTAATACAATCCCACCATTAGATCTCACTGCTGCAGAAAGAGTCCTCCAAATAAAAGTTCTTCCAGTTCCTCCATATCCATAAACAAAGAATAAGCCGCCCTTTGTTAAAGAAGCTGATTTCATGACCTCGTCATACACATGTTTTTTTATCTTTATAGAGATTTTTAAATAAAATCGCATGTTCTTCGATGAGGGCATCATGGTCATAGTTCAACTCCTCAGCAATAAATCTATTAAAAGATGTATTAGAGTCAACTTCAGTTGGAATTGGCATTGGAGAAAAGTCCTTTAAGCTCTTCCCTATGCCCTGCAACAACTTATCCACTTCCAGTAAAGCAAGGTTTTGAATTTCAACATCGCTCATCTGCAAATCTATACAAAAATTAAAAAATAAATAATAATTGTACTTTTACTAATTTATGTGAGAAAATACTTAAGAGAACACGATAAAAAAAATGGATTTAATTGAAGTTTATTAATTAATACCTTTATTATTTCTCAAATTTTGTTGTTTGTATAAAATGTCATCTGATAAATATTTCCAACATTTTTCCCACACTTTTTCCGGTCGATATATAGATTTGGATGCAAGCAATGTCATGAATAAGGACCTAACAGAATGTGCAGATCCCCAATAACTTGCTTCTTCGATGCCATCGATATATTCCCTATCATCATCAAGTAGCCCAACTGATTAGCACGCATCACGATATGTATCGTGTTGTTTTCCGTTCAATTTTTTTAAGTTATCGTGACATTGTGCTCCTCGAACAACATTGAGGAGGCACCTAGCATATTAGTTATCACCGGAACCTGGGAGAACATAATACAGCCGACCAATTTGCAATCTTTGTTTCCTAGGGGTCCACTCTTTTTTTTTTTTGTTCCAAACAAGATGCTGAGAAAATTCACTATACAACAAATTTTGAGCTTCAGGATATTTCTTGTTAGTCTCAAACCAACCCAAACACATTGTATGAAGTGCTGACTGATGTTTCATCACATCGTCCAATGAGTCAGTATCATTATACAAAACTCTTTGTTCCCCTTGGAGATGAAAACTCAAGGGTAGGACGGAAGGATTCTTATACTGAATCTCATACCCAAAAGATTCTCCAATCTGCTTCACGTGGAGAAATGTAACAACAATCGTAACACATGTCGATCTCATCAATTTCTGGCTTCTGCCCAGCATTGTTACCACTATGGTAAAATGCTGCCGTGACCCTATCATTTCCCTTGTTCACGTATTTGAACAAATATTTGATTGATCTAGACTGATTACACCATTCAACGTTCATGTGTGCTTCATACTTTACAACAAATAACGATTGTGTGGCACAACCCACTTATTATCCAGAGGAATACAATTTTTTGTTACCGTCAGACCAGTATTTCTACGTCTGTACACCGGGTAACCATCATAGTCAACAGTAGTAGAGTCAACGAACCTCTTTGGATAATGTTTTTAGCATTTCTCATCCACCATGCAAGGAGAAGATTTTTTCAAATGCCCACATGGACCATGAATCATCAACTCCGAAACTGCTGCATAATAGGTTGGATCTTCCTCTTCATTCGGAAACTCGGCTGAAATGATTCGATCGATACTGCTTGCATTAGGGTATTTATCATCTTTTGATAGAAAAATAAGAATGTGGGCATGAGGAAGGCTTCGCTTCTGGAACTCAACGGTGTAAATAACTACATAAGATCAAAAGTTAAAAAATAAAAAATCCACCAATATTAATAAATCGATGATGTATAGAGGTTATTTTGAATAAAAATAATTTTACTAAACATATAATATTTGATATGCTCACCGGAAACTATATTTCCAAATACTTGGTTGTCACGTAAATCTTTGATTAAGCCGTCCAACTTCATCTTGAATATTCTTGAAACTACATTTGGTGATCTTCTGGTTTAAGATTCCTGCTCTCGACAAACTATACAATCTATGGCCATTTTGAATTGCACGTGAATGTTATGAATAAATCCGAATATCCAGCCCATCGACAAATTGCCATAGCATCTTCGTGATTCTGAATCATTTAGTGTGCACCACCGGTAAATGTCATTGGCAGAACAACTCTGTTACCCACGCTGCAACTATTCATTTCACCACGTACTACTACATCAGCAATTCCATTGTACATCTCACTCCGCAACTATTCTTTATGTGTTCTAAAATACCATAATCTCGCAGATTTAATCATGGTATATCCATCAACTATGAACTGTTGTGTAAGCCTTTTGCAAGAGAGGATAGTAGGTGACTCAGTCAACCTTTCATGCAATCGGTGTGAGAAGAACTCCCTCTGGCTCACATAATTTCTTCCATTTACTATTTGTTTTCGATGATCAGCAAAAGGTATATCTTGCCTATAATTATCTCCACCGTAAGGAAATAATAATGGATAGTGTAGAGCAAGGTAAGACAATTGTCACTCATTGATACGTTTCAATTTGCCAGATTTTTTTTCTAAAATAATATCCCTATCACCCATATGCTTTTCAAAATCACCAACAACTAAGATGGCAAGTTCATCGACTTCGGGTAGATTGTGCGTTCTTGCATCGGTGCCTCTTCTACCAATAAGGCGTAATTTCATTTCTACCACACCATCTTCGGGAAACTTGTCCTTGAAGTTTCTAAATGATTTAACCAAATTATTTGACCTATCTAACATGGATTTGAGTTCAACAACAATTTCGGTATGTATAGAATTGTTTTCATTGCCTTTTTCTGCATAAATGTAAATTATAAAACACGAATACTGTAAATAAGTAATTTATTAACTTGAATAACCAATGATAATTTTTGAAATTAAAAATCATACCTGACCGAACTGATTTGGTTTCGAACTTTGTTTGCTGTATCGTATATATAAAGTTGTGCAAACTTTGGTGCAGATCCTTCTTCTGGCAAGAAACTCCCTATTAGATGATAGTTTTGACCGTGCATAAGGAATATCATTGGCGAATTTCCCGTGTTCATACTGGAATAAATTCTTCCACCCATCGAAGTAAAAGAAAACATGTTGTTGTATGATCGAATATTCTCTAAAAAATGTCTACTTTTATCGCTAAAACCGAATATTAGATCATACAAAGCTTGTGGTGGCTTCTTCAAAGGAGGCAACACGATCTTCTCCTTGTCACAACAGGTAGAGTACTCCGGTTGCGTAGTTTCAACACTTGGTTTCAATCTCTCTCCATACCAAAAATATGTTGAACAATGTCCACATATGAAAGTAGGATCACCAATATCCCAATAAACTGTTGGATAATAAATTTTGAGAAATGGGGGTGTCATTGGATTAATAAACTTTATAATTATATGTGTGTGTGTGTAACGAAAATTTATATTTGAATTAAATAAAGTATCTTATTGTATTGTTGAAAAAAAAAAAAAATTGAAGGAATTACCATCATCAGGAATCTTAGGTTTCTTGGTGTACTGTTTACGTGAAGGCTTACTAAGTGATGCAGTCGCTTCCTTCTGAACTGTTTCAGTTATTATTCCACTGCTAATTGGAGTGGATGATGTGGATCCTTTTTAATATCACAAATATATTTACAAACAAAAAGAAATATTAGTTAAATCAATTAATCATCCATTCAAAATATAATAGTTTAGCAAAATATGAATCTTTCAAAATTTACCCTTTTCAAAAACAAACTTCAAAGATGTCCTTCCCACTTTTTGTTTGGGAGTATTTTCTGTTACAATATTCAAGATATTATTACGTAGAAATAATATTATCTATTATTGTATAAGTAATATGTAATGCAAAGAATATGTTAAATAAATATTGAATAATAAATATTAATAATCATCTATCAATATTTACCTTTATTGTATTACACCTTTATTTCAGAAGTTAAGGTTTACCATAAAAAATATTGGTAAATTTCTTTTTGAAGCACAATTACATTAAATAAATAAAAATATATATGTATCACTATTCGAAATTTGTGTAATATGTCAAAGCTAATGGATATTAATTTTATATATTATATTTATCAATTATTACCAATAAAATTGTCATGTAAAAGAAGAAATCAACTACAAAAGATGCACTTATGTCCATTTCTATCTATAGAATTAACTTTATTCATTGTGAAACTTATGAACTACACTTATATTATTTTCATAAAATAATATTACTGCTAATTAGTGGTTTTGGTGGTATATAAAAGTTCTAATTTCTATATTGAGTTGTGTGTATTTGTCTATTTAATTTCTCAAAAACTGAGAAACATTGCTCTCTACAATCGGATACAGACAATACACCATACAATATTTAATTTTAAATATGTTTACTATTATATGATGAGACAACAATATAACTTAAATAAAAATTGAACTCAATATTAATGCTGTAAAGAGTAATACCGTTGTTAGTAATAGTTGGATTTTTAGGAGGTCTTCCCCTTTTTCATTTGGAATTTGCCTGATTTTGATCCATGTTTTGTACCATAGCTGAAAAAAGAAAAAAATTGCACCTTAAATTAAAAAAAAATAAAGAACTTTTTATTCTATTATCAAATATAATTTAATTATTTTCAAAATCATGAAATTTATATAGAGATCATGAAACTATACAAACCAAATCATGAAACTATAAAAAAATATGAATGCTACCATCCTAACTTATGTTCGACAATTGTCTTTTGCTACCAATAATTGTAGACTTGGTGATCTTCCTCAGTTCTTTAGGTTGAATAAAAATGAATTAATACAATTATTAAGAATTAAAAATGTTTTAATTCAACTTCTAATAATAATATACTATATCAAATTTAAAAAATATAATAAGATTATTTGTCAATTTGATTGTATGAATAATGTATCTTGTTTGTAATTACGTAAATTAAATAGTAACTTGTTTATTAAAAAAATAATGAAAGTTGTAAGAATTAAGGTATAATGGTGGTAATTTATTATTAAATTATATTTAGTAATATATAATTATTTAGTTGTAAGATATTGCTGTTTGAGTATTTGATTTTTTAGTTTTAAAACAAACGAATATTGGGTATTGCGAATCCTAACCCGAACCGGATCGACGTTCTTGAACAATAAATCCAAGTTTCAGTTTATGACATAAAGGTTTAGAAAATCGCAAGGCATTTTTTTAACCAACACTACCTATTTTTCAAATTTGAGCTTCAAATCTAGCTTCAATTTGTATATATCAGTCTTAGGGGCAATACCTAGAATTTGATAATCATATTCCTAACATTTAGCAAAGACAAGTATTTACTATAAAGGAGAAGTTCAATAGCTACATGCTAGTAATAATTAATTACTGGAATTATTTACAAGTGTTAATCAAAATTTGACGAAAGCAAATATAGCAGTGGTGTAAAACTTGGAGTGGCGTACAACATTAATATACTTAGTTACAAATTTAGTTGAAAACTATATAATTATACTTGTCAATTGATAACTATATTGTGGCAATAAAAATAACATTATCATTATCAACAATAACAAAAATAACAATAACAAATGGTGATAATAATAATCCTACCAATAATATAGTTTAAAGATAATAGTACGAACCGAAAACTAGATTAAGATTGAGTGTGTCGTTTCATAAAATATTTAAAATTAGTTATAATTGCACAAAAATTATAATAAGATAAGAACATTCAATTATAATAATAAAATAATAAATTACCATTAGAAATATCGGTCATTGAAAATCTCTGAAAAGGGTATGAAACTTGAGCCACTACCGATAATTATATATTATTTGTATCATTGTCCCGATTTGTGTAACGGTCTAGGGAAGTCGTTTCGGATACACTGGTATTTTCTGCAAAATAAAAGTTTGGAATATTTTGAAAATTGACGAACTTTATAAATCCCATATAAAGTAAATATTGTCAGATAAGATCATTTGTTTAATAACTAAACAATTAATAAACATGTTAATATTAATTTCCAAGAAATAAATACGTAAATAATAGTGAATTTATCAAAAGAAACTAACTTGAATACATAGATAAAACTAAGAATTGTTTATTTTATTATCAAAGATAATTTTTCCAAGAAAACCTTAAATTTATAACGTGATAGAAAATATCATTATTTAATATTAAAATTCCAAATTATAACTTTTGCTATATTATTATTTATTTATTAACTTTTGGTATTACTATTTACTAAATTTAGCAAGATTAATTGATATACTTAAATTGAAATATTATAATTTATAAAAAACATAAAATGAAGTATTATTATAATTACTTTTGGAACCTATTAAGTTGTAAGAACTATTTTTTTTACAATTTATTTATATAAATAAAAATTGAAATAATTATGCATTTTAGAGAAACTTCCTCAAGAAAAAATAAATTACATATTAAGCTAAAAAGATAATATTTTTTATTCTATTATCAAATATAATTTAATATAATAAAATTATGATATTCAAATAGAGATCATTGAACTATACAAACCAAATCATGAAACTATAAAAAATATGAGTACTACTGTCATGACTTATGATAGATAATTGTCTTTTGCCGCAATAATTGTTAACTTGGTAATTTTCTTCATTCCTTTAGGGTGAAGGAAAAATAAGTTAATAGAATCAGTAAGAACGAAAACTGTTTTAGTTTATAAGATTAATTTGAATAGTTTGAGTGTATGAATGATTTAATTTTTTTTTAATTTTACTCATTGTCCACAAATCTATATATAGAGAGAAAAAGAGACTAATTACAATGATAGAATATACTCACATAATTGATATTTAGAAAATTAATCTCGTGTTCATAAATATTAGAAAATATATTTAGAAAATTAATTTCTTGTTCATTAATATATGGGATAATTAGTCAAGATAAATCATTTATATTTAATTGTTATACGTAGGATTTATAAAATCTGAGATAAGTATTTATAAATATCTATGAGTTATCTTTATCATTTTGAATACAGTATTAAATAATTAATACTAATGATTTATCTTTATCCTGATTTATCTATGATTTATAATTAGTCAACCAATATTATTCGGATGGGGATTAGTCAACCTAAAAATATTTAGAAATGGAATGACTTATAATTTTAGGAACCAATTATGATGGGAATTTTAGGGAGCGGATTTGTTATATTTAGGTAATAATGTGTAATAAGGATAAAAATAATTCTGAGTATTATTTAACAATTAATTAGGGATAGCTTAAATCAAAAAAAATTGTTATTAGGATGTATCTTGTTATTATGATATGATGTAAATTATTAAGGTATCCATTATTCGGATATATCATATTATTCGATGTATAGATTATTTATCATCCTCAAATTCTTTTAATTAAGGTATGATTTTATTTAGTATTTAACAATTAATTATAGACAACTTAATGAAAAAAATTGCTTATTCTATTTATATATTTATACATAATATAAATTTTATTTATAATATATTTAATCTGTTAATGTGTAATAAGTGTACAATTGTATTATTTTCTATATAAATTGGCAAAAATTCAATCTAATTGTAGATTAGATTGTATGCAGATATACTTATATTACCAATTATTAATACTCTTTAAATATTTAGAGATAAAGAAGAAATAGAATTATTATAATAAACTCTCCAAGAAAGGAAAAGAATAAATAATTAATTTTAATTGATAATCAATAAAAAAAATACGATTGTATTATTTATTGGAGAGTCCATTATCTGCAAATCAATTATTATTCTATGGTATAAGAATAAAAAAGTTATCAGCGAATGCCCAAAATTATTAAAAATCAACTCTATTAGTATTATTTTTTTTTTATAAGAATACGATTTTTTTTCTCTACATAAAACGGGAAAAATTCATTATAATTTCCTCCCCATAATATCTGGAAAACTAAATTTGGTAATAGAGTGTAATAAGATAACAGATTAAGTATATATGAATGATTTCATGCAGATATATTTATATTACCAATTATTAATACTCTTTAAATATTTATATGGAAAAACGTATTTAAAAGAGAACAAATATTCTCCAAAATTTTTAGGAATCCGTGTTCTAAATTATCGTATTAGGAAAAAATTAATAATTAATGAAGAACTACTAAAACTCATTGCGGTAGATTAAATTTTTAGAAAGAGTGTTTTACGTTCCATGATCACTTAAAATTTCTTGTAGATAAATTAATTTCAATAAGATCATTTATTTCATCTCAATACATATGTCCGATATAATATCCTCAATATCAAAATAGACTTAATTTATGTTGATAAATTAAATATATAGACGATTCGGAATATCTTTTTTAAAAATATTTGGTAAAAATTTGGATTCATCTATATATTTATTGTCCTCATTAAATCAAATGATTTATCTATTTATCAAGAGAAATCATTTACATTCAATTGTTAAAAGTAGAATTCCATGAATTCTTGAGTTAAGTATTTATAAATTTTTTTAAAATATATGTTTTATCTTTATCTTATTGAATTAAATATTTAGATGAATTAAATTTATAAATATATATGTTTAGATGAATCTAGATATATTAAATCTATAAATACAATTGATATTGGATATTAAACTAAATTCATGAAAAAAAAGGCATATTTAAAGAGAACCATGAATCTTGCGTTGATTGATTTTATGAATCAATCAATTAATATTAGAAAACATATAAAAGAATTATTTGACCTCCCTAAGTTGTTATTCCTTAACTGACGATTAATATGTAGGAATCAGTTTAAGAATCCGATTACTCACGTTAATTTTATGAATCTGATTAATTCCTTAGTTTAGGAATCCGATTAATTACTTAATTGTAGGAATCAATTAATATCAGAAAAGATATTTAGAACCATTAAATATAGAAAACTACGATTTTCGAAAACAAATTTGTATAAATATCTATGATTTATCCTTATCTTTTTGAAATAAATATTGAGGTAATATATGTATATCTAAATATCTATATTTGGATAGATATAGATAAATTAAATCTATAAATACAATTGATAGAAAAAGAATTAAATTAAATATTTACAATTGTAATAACAAAATTGAAAATAAGAAATTATCTAATCTAATATTGTGTAATTGTATCATTATATGAACAATAATTGAATGATATTCGAAGTACTTATTCAATATATATGTTTAGATGAATCTAGATATATTAAATCTATAAACACAATTGATATTGGATATTAAACTAAATACATGAAAAAGAAAAAGACATATTTAAAGAAAATCATGAATCTTGCGTTGATTGAATTTATGAATCAATCAATTAATATTAAAAAACTTATAAAGGAATTATTTGACTTCCCTAAGTTGTTATTCCTTAATTAATGATTAAATTGTAAGAATAAATTAAGGAATTCGATTACTCGCCTTAATTGTATGAATCCGATTAATTCCTTAATTTTGGAATCCAATTAATTACTTAATTGTAGAAATCAATTAATATCAGAAAAGATATTTAGAACCATTCAATAAAGAATAGGAATCCGATTACTCACCTTAATTGTATGAATGCGATTAATTCCTTAATTTAGGAATATGATTAATTACTTTTAATATCATAAAAGATATTTAGAACCATTAAATAAATAAAACTACAGTTTTTGAAAATAAATTTGTATAAATATCTATGATTTATCCTTATCTTTTTGAAATAAATATTGAGGTAATATATATATATATATATAGATAGATAGATAGATAGATAGATAGATAGATAGATAGATTAAATCTATAAATACAATTGATAGAAAAAAAACTAAATTAAATATTTACAATTGTAATAACAAAATTGAAAATGAGAAATTATCTAATCTAAATATCATGTAATTGTATCATTATATGAACAATAATTGAATGATATTCAAAGTACTTATTCAATATGAAATTAATGAGTTATCCTAAATATATTGTAATATGAACCATAATATGATGATTAAATAAAATACTAATATCCAAAAATGCAGTCTAGCTTGGATCTCATCAACCAAATATTGGAAAGATTACAAACTTGAGCATTGATTCAATGACAATGAAAAAAACTTGAATCAAAATTCAATTTACAAAATTGAAGCAAATATTCACTCAACACACAAAACCAATTCCATTCTTGGCACCACCACGACTCTAGATTTGGCTCCCGAGTCGAGCGGTCACCATACCTGCATAGATATATACACGGACAGATTCGGAAACAAATAAAAAAATGTTTTTCATTTCAACTCGATTCTCAATTTAAATATTTGTTGGAAAACATTTGGTCGCATACCTGCATAAATATATACACGGACAGATCTGGAAATTAACACAGACAGATCTGAAAATAAATAAAAAATACATACCTTTTTTAATTCAACTCGATTCTCAATTTAAATCTTTGTTTATGCAGACAGGTCTGGAAAAAAAAAATCCTAATCCACCAAATTCAAAAAAAAAAATCACATACCTTTTTGGCAGGATTTTTGGGAACCTTCATTCACGATTTAGATTATTCAAAATTTTGCATTTGATTTGAAGTTCCTTTCTTGATATCTTCACTGCAAAAGTCCTCAGTCTCTTCCTAAAAAATTATAAATAATCGATAGAAATTGGCTAAAGAGAGATTTTTGATTCACAGATAACCATATCACGAATGAAGAATTATTCGTGAATGAGGGAGCGGAAGGAAGAGAAATGAAGAATTTTGGACATCATTTTTATTTCTGGTTTGTAATACCAGAAATGAAGGAGAGAAAGAGAATGGAATGCAAAATGAATAATAAAATGCCAAATGAAGGAGAGGTTTTAAAGTGATTATAGGGAGTAAAAATATAAACAGTACATGGGCGGGAAAACCCACTATTTTTCATAAATTGTTTCTCTCTCCTGCCAAACTCCCCTTTTATATATATATATATATATATATATATATATAGATATAGATTTTTATTAACTTTTTTTTATCAATCTTATGAAATAATGATTATATTTTTACTATTCATTTAACTTATTTTTATGACTTTTTATCTTTAGTTTTTTCTTTAATTTTCCAGATTTATATAATAATTATTTAGATTTTATCTTTTACTCTTTATATTTGATTTAACTCATCTTAGTATATAATATAATGATATCATTGATTCAGTTTTAAAAAAATCGTGTTCATATTAATTAATAAGTTAATAAGTGTTAATTCTAGTTTTCATATTATATTTAAATGATTTTATAGTTTATTTCATTCTGTTTTATATTATTTTATAATTTTATATCTATTTCTTAGATTTATTAATAGTTATAAGAATGTATTCCTAATTTTTATATTTATTTTGGCCAATTTAGTTTCTTTACAATTTTTTCATTAGGAATAATTAAAAAAAATGGCCATTAATATTTAATATATCAAATATTATTATAATGTTAGAAAAATGTAATGATTAAATAAGATGTTTCAGTAAGTATTATGCAAGCTGTAAATTTTTTTATTTGATGAATCAAAAGTTATCAATATTTATAAATATTATTCTTAATTTTTGAAGATTATTTTCTAATATATATGTTCAGTTGATTATGTTATAAATAATATTTTAGTTAAACTTGTCACAATTAAAATAACAAATATTATTAATTTTGATCAAGGTTAACGTGTTAAAATTTATTCCGAAATAATTCTTTAAAATAAATAAATAAATCTATGAACATGTTTTTATTATCAGTGCCAAATGATATCCATGTATTTTGTTATTATGGCTAGTAGTCATATATCACTCATATACCTTGAGTAGAAATAGAAAATTATTAAAAAAACATATGTACTTTGTTTGTAACCATTGGTGCCACTTATTTCTAAATTAAGTAATATTATTATAATTATATATTTACCAAATTACCTTTACCAGTATTTTTAAACTAAAAATGCTTTGCCAGTGAAGTTTTCAGCCTGATTGGCTAAGGGCGGATGCCCCAAAAATCCTGACCTGATTGTCAGTGAAATTTTTAGCCCCAATCGGCTAGGACGGATGCCCCAAAGATTCTGACCTGATTGTCAGTGAAGTTTTTAGCCATGATTGGCTAAGGTCGGATGCCCCAAAAATTCTGACCTAATTGTCAGTGAAGTTTTTAGCCCTAACTGGTTAAAGGCGGATGCCCCGAAATACTTGACCTGATGGTCAGTAAAATATCTAGCCCTGATCGGTTAAGGGACAAACATCCCTGACTTGACCTGATAATCAAGTAAAGGCATGAGCCCTAGATTTTATTTTAAGCCCTGATCTAATCCAGTGGTTCAGAAGGCACCCCAAAAGGTTGGACTTGGGACTGAGGACCTGTCGGGGAGGAAACCCAGAGCATATTGAAATACGGATGTTATTTTCATTCAAGAAAATTCAAGTACATAAGAAAAGATAATGGAAAATGCAGAAACAAAAATACAAACAAAATGAAATCGAAAAGCATCACGAGTGGGATGAAGGTGCCCTCCGATCAGAAGCCAAAACCCATCGCAAGCGCCACAACTCACACTCAGTCCCGCAAAGGCATTGACGGTACCTATACGCCCGTTCAGTCACAGATTGAGCTTCGCCAGCGGTAGTGGTCAACCGACATACCAACTCAAGCAAGCCAGCCTTCTCCTCTTGGAGTTGACGGTGGAATTGGCAAAACTCGGCCCACTCACGATTGTAGTGGAACTTCTTTTGTCTCTTCCTCTCCAAAAGTTTGCATAGCTGGGAAAGTTTTTCGCGAAGCAGAGCAATTTTTTCAGAAAGATTGAAGTTTTCAGTAAAAAATGCAAGATTTTTCCTTTTCAGAGTATCAATTTCCTCGAGAAAAGAAGACGGAGCCATGACAGAAAATATGCATAAAAAACAAAAGGGAGAAGATTTTATAGAGAAATGTTCGGAAGGTACTAGGGTTCCCTGAATTCATGGAAACCCTAAATATATACAGACAAGATAGGAAAATCGACAAAAATACTATTTAAACAGTTACAGGCCCGTAATTAAAAAAACAAAAAACAGAGCAGTCATAATCCCACAAGCAAGAAGGCAACTTAAGCCCCATAATCTGCCATGTCCAGCTCTCCACCAGATAACCTCACAGCCTTGGAGACTTCTACGAAATCCTTCTCAAGCTGAGTGTTGCCTTGGAGCTCACCCAAATTCGCGAATATAGGAGAAGTCGCAGTCGCTGGTATGGCTAAAGCCAGCGAATGATCGGGGGGGGGGGAGGAAGCTAAAGAAGAGGAACAAAAGACTTGGCGGATGTATTCAGCAAATTCAAGGGCCCCGAGTTGGTGAAGACGATCATCCTCAGGGACGTGGGAGAAGGTGGTAAGCTCTGGAGGGGTTTCCAAGGGAACAGAGCTGTCGAAGGAACTGAGGGGTTCCCAGCAGACCATTTGGCTTAAGCATCCAGCTCGAGGTGGTAGTAAACCTCAGCCTCGGGCACCAGAATGTCATATATCTCGATAGAGCCACGAAAGTCCCGCCGAGTCACTTCTCTGGTCAGCTGGATGAGCCTCCGACCTTCCTCAGAGTTGAGAAATTCGATTCGGCCCTGAACTCGTCCTTCAGTTCGGCCCCTAGCTTCGCCATCAGCTTCCCCCTCAGCTCGCGCAGCTGGAGTTTATCTTTAAATTCCTCCTCCCAGATCATAGCCAGAGCTCAGCTCTTCCCCTCGGCTTCCTTGGCCTCTTGAAGATCATCCCGGGCAATCCCTAGATCAGCTTGAGCAGCCTTCATCTCATCCTCAGCGACCTTTAGTCTCGCCTGGGAGTCATGTAGCTCGGCATTCCTCTCTTCACCCTGGCAGTCAGCCTTTTCTCTCGCTTTTGCAAGGCTGCGTATTTTTTGGAGAGGTCGGCGTTCATCATGGAACCCCGAGTTCGGGCCAAAAGGGATGATCTCTTTACAGCATCCTAGAAGGAGAAGAGGATTGATGAAAAAGGAAAAAGTGTGAATGAGATAATATAGAATCAAAGTGGCGAAACCCTTACCCGAGCTTCGTCTTGGAAATAGGATTCGATCAGCTCGTGATCAGGCCATTTATCCATGGTCCGGTGGTCAACATGGGGCAATTGACCCATGACGAATTGAACTTCCACGTCCCCAGGGCAGTTCAGGACGGAAGAGCCGATGAAAAAGTTCTGGTCTGGAATGCTTATTGGGGGCCTTAGTGCAACTGCCTCTTGTCCGGATCGGGCACGCTTACGAGGAACCAGCGCCTGCTCGTCTTCTGAGCCGGAGGGAATGGTCAGGTCAACGGCCAGCTGGCCAACTGCTCAGAAGGGGCTATTCCCTCCAACCTAGTGGGTCCCTCCGACCTCGCTGGGACTCCCGCTGCCTCGGGGATCAGGGCTGCTTCTAGGTGAGGAGATGCTGAAGCCCTGGAAGGTTCGCCAAGAGGGCTCTTTTGGCCGCAAGCAGAAGCCACTTTCTTCCTTGCAGCCATCCTCTCTCTCATCATCTCGACTGAAAAAGAAATTAATCGAATACAGATAAAATAAAACATTTCAGAAATACTCAAATATGGATTAAAAAAGGAGAGCTAGTCAGCTTTTGAATATACGGATCTCAAGAGGGAGAGGACCGTTCTCCTTTTGAGCATTAAAGAAGGTCAAGATGTCAGGTTTGAGCAATTTGGTCAGATGGAAAACGTTCTGGTTGAGGGTGGCTATGTTCTTGGCTAGATAAGGAGGTCAGCTCCTTTGGAGAAATGGGCCTGGTGTGGTAGAGCATTAATAGGATCGAGGGAGACGCCCCAGTTGCTTGAGCACTGAACAAAAAATAAATTCTTCCTTTAGGCCTTGTTGGAGGAAGGGATCCCGATCAGAAAGCGAATGTCAGTTCGGGTAGACAAATAGAAGAATCTAGAGGAATAGCTCTTGGCTTGAAACAAAGAATAAAATATTTGGGCCGTAGGAATAAGCCCAGAAAATTGGGCCGCCAGGTGAAACCCTGCCATAACCCTAAAGGCATTGGGCACGAATTGATGTACCGGAATCCGGTACATCCATGGCACCCCCAGAATGAAGGGGTGGGACGGAAAACTTAGCCCTGCCAGAAATTGGTCAACAAAGAAGGTAAGATCTGTCTCTTATACACATCTAGATGTGTATAAGAGACAGGCTCTCTCACCGGAAGCTGGGTTGGTGAAAGATCGGAGATGGAAAATATGGAGCATATGTCTCGGAGGGTTTGATTGCTAACGAAAGAAATTATGTTTTCATGATCGTGGCCAGGGAGAATTTGATGCCACTCATCCTGAGTGGCCGGCGGCGTCGAGGAAGATAGATTGACAGAAGATGATGAATTCCCAGAAGATGAGAGAGAAAAATAAATGGACGCCGAGAAACTATGTTTACAGGAAGGCAAGGAAGTACCTGGTTTTTTTTTGGGGGGGGGAGGCCTTGATTGGAAAAAGAATGGAGCGAAGTATTCTGGAGAAAATACGCAGGTGCAGAAGGATAGAATTGAATGAATGGCGAAAAGAGGGAAAATGATATACTTTGAAAACAATTTTTTGGGAAAAAGAGGATTCGGTGGGATTTAAGCATTTAAGACGTTTCAGGGCACGATACTCGAGAGGACATGTTGTGGGCTGTGATTACTGAGGTGTAATGTGGAATGTCGCAACTCTTCCCCAAAAGGTATGACACGCGGGAGAGGATTTTGCGGGATCTGTGCAATTAATGCATGTCAGAGCGAGATATCCGAAAAGACGTGCAAACCCCAACCGCCACGTTTAAGATAGGAAAATAGTTCAGCTCGTAATCAAGAGGTCAGGTCAGGAATTAGGAGAGCTTAGCGTCAGAGTTGATCTATTTTCTGGAAGGAAGCTTCCAGGTCAGGTCGGTTTGTGTAATGGCCCGAGATTCATGGGTTTTCTATTTTCGTGATCCCGGAAAGGCCCCACTCGCAAAAACTGTAAATATCTCAGCCCTAAGGCTGAGAGAGGTATGACATTCTAAGCATCCTTCTCTTGAATTTGCTTATTCCGATCTAAGACGCTTAACTGACTTAAGCATCGGAGAGGTTTCCACCAGAAAACCCCCGGTGGTCCTTTCTAACGTGTTTTTGTTGAAGCAGGTCTTGATATTCTCAGGGAAGGAGCAGGTGTTCTTAGCATAATTTTCAGGGCGAAACAGCCATCGTAGCGCCCACAAACATTTCCCAAAATCTCCAATCCCCGAAGTAGAGTGCAATCGAGTGTCACGAGAAGCGAATCGAAGAGATCCTCTCCTACCCAATCCTCCTCTCCGACCAAATTGCCATCGCCGTCAAGGACTCTGATTCCTTAAAGTTCGAGTGCTCCAAGGTTGACAAGCAGGTCGACCACCTCTGAGAGAGCAAGGGACATTTGAACTCTGTCAAAAATGGTGACCTGCAAGTTTCACCAGTAACAGGTGGTCAGAAGAGGGCTTGCCGACGGAGACGGAGGAGAATCCGAAGATCTATCAGATGAATTTATGGGCGACCAATGAGGTTCGATCCAAATCCAAATTCTGGTACTTTTTGAGGAAGCATAAGAAGGTGAAGAAGAGCAATGGTCAGATTCTTGCTATCAATAAGGTATATATCTCATTAATTTATTCTAGTTTTTGAAGTGTTATTTTGGATTTAAGACATATGTTGATTGATTTCAAGTTCTTCTGTTACTTTATTCGAATGACCTGTTTTGGTAAGCAGTGCATTAACATGAATACATATGCTAGTTATTTTGCTGCATTTTTTATCATTGATTTTTCATTTATAGCATACATTTCATTTCGGGTCTTGTGATACATACACATTTCATTATTTTATTTCAGCCCAAATTATCTTTGACCGGAATCGTAGGTGTGAACTGCTTCGGTTGCTAAGTCGGAGACTTGGAGGAATCGTCAATTGTTGCGGGGGTGGGTGGATTTGGAAGCTTCCCTTTTAATGAACCCAGAATATAAGGATTTGGTGACTTATGCATTTGGTCCACTGGTTTAGGGTCGTCATTCTTGGGCGGATCCGTAGTTGGAGTTTCTGCGACCTCTTCTTCCTTCTCTTCTAATTCAATTCCATTATCTACCTTCTTTCCGCTTCGTAAAACATGAACAACTGAAGCTTGCTCGAGTTGGCTCGGGAATTTCCCTTTCTCGTTTTCCGCCTTCGCCATAGATGCTGCCATTTGGCCTAAAATTGTTTCTAATTTCTTCACGCTTTTGGAGAGGTCATTCAAAACTTCACCCTGCTTATTAACTTGTGTAGTCAGATTTGTAAGCCCGTCTCTATTTCTAATTATTTTGGTGACTTGGTTTTGCTGCCAAGTTAACAATTGGTCGTTAAGTTGTATTGGAGCAGGTGTTGGTCCAGTTGTTGTATGTTTGTTTGGTGGGGGTGGTGGTGAATCAGTTTTGTGGGAGTGTAATGTGGATTTCTTGGGCCCCATTTTAAATATGGAGAATTACGTTGTGCCTAAAATTTAGTTGGGGGCCTGTGCTCATGAGTTGGAAGGTCTTGTTGGCACATTTGGTCTTTAATGGCATACGCTTCGGCTTCACATTCGTCGTAAAACACCATTTTGCACGTATCCACCAAATGCCCTTGATCTCCACAGCGGTTGCATGTTTCAACGGCTTCGTTGCTTGGTACCTCAATCGCCTCGTTAACTCTTATCTTTCGTGGTCGAGAACTCATTTGCCTAGATTTTTCGCTCATCCTCTCAAACAACTGCTCAGCGTCCATCGCCGTCAAGTATCAAAAATCCCCTCCAGCAGCTGTCTCAACATTATTTTTGTAAGAGTCCAATAGTCCTTCATAAAAGAATTTGTTGACCATCCCTGGAGAGTTGTGATGATGCGGGCAAGCTTGCAATAAAGTTTTGTAACGTTCCCATGCTTCGTGTAGCAACTCCCTATCTTGCTGAAAAAAGTTGGCGATTTGCCTCTTAACGTGGCCCGTCGTTTGAGCTGAGTAGTATTGATTAATAAATTTATCTCTCACCATGGGCCAATCAGTCAAAGATCAAGGTTTTAATGAGAGTAGCCAATACTTGGCTTTATCTTTCAAACAACTTGGAAAACACACCATTTGAAGATCTTCGTGATGAAGTCCCGGTGATGGAATCCTACTTACTTCTGCATAAAATTCCTTAAGAAAAGCTAACGGGTCTTCGTTGGCGATACCATAAAACGTCGGGAGGTTATTGATTATATGAGGTTTAAGCTCAAAGTCTCTTGCAGTTCTTCCCAACACAATAGTAGAACTATAGGGACCTACTCGAGGGGTTGTGAAATCTCGTTGTCTTGGTTCGCGCGCCCCCCTTGGGTGTCTCTCTTGATTATTAGGCCTCGCGTAGTTTCTATCATACTCGTTCCTTTCATTGTAGTGGTTATTAATGAGCCAGTCGTCAATTTTCTCGTCTCCAGGGTAAGACCTCTCAGAATAGTTATCTTGGTTGTGGTGATGGTGATTTCTATTTCCTCCTCCTCCTCGCTCTTCATTCCGGGCCATCATATTTCGTTGAATATCTTCCTAATATTCTCGAGGTTGTGCAGTCCTTCGGGGCGAATTAGTTCGCTTCCGTATTCATTTCTATGTCGTATAGGAGGGTTCCTTGGCGGTTGATCGTTTGCATTGTTTTTGTGAACCGGGTCTTCTTGTCTTAACATCGTATCAGGAATTGTGTCACAAACAAAATCAGTGGTAACAGATGATTCGCTTTCAGAAATATGAGGAGGTCTTGCTTGATTTGAACGATGAATATTATTAATGAATGGTGCAAGTTTTTGTCTAAGTGATCTTCTACCTTGCATACACTCAACAGCAAATCGAACGCATCGAACAAAAAAATGAATTATACAAATAGACAGTTGAAAGAAAATAAATCAAACAAATATATTTTTGAAACCTTTGCTTTTGTTCCCCGGCAACGGCGCCAAAGTTTTGATTTGAACTTTTGTGTTCCTACTTTATAAATATTTGTCAATTATTCAAAAGCTCGCTCACAAGAGTACGAGTTCGCATGTAGGTTGGTAAGTTAAAACCGAGTCGATCTCAAGGAACATGCAATCGGAATCTCGAATAGATTGTTCAATCACAAGTAACATGAAAACTTGTACAAATTGGGGGTTTTGTTTGTTTTGATTATCTAAGAACATCAGTTAAAACTAGGTAACTTCAACTAATTAATCGACTAGAAACATGTAAATTTAATCCAAGAAATTAATCTAAAAGCAGATATGAATCTAATAATTATAACGAAACCAATTTATGAACTCAAAAATAACAACTAGCATAAACGAAAAGCAATTATCTTAAATGTAATGTAAACGAAATAAATTACCTAAGCATGAACAATATTAAATCTCTAAAAACCAAACATCATTTAAACTAAATGAAAGATTACCAATCCGAATATCAAAAGTAACTAAGGTTCGAAACATAAATTAATTCAAGAACAATAATTGAAAAGCTACTACTTAATTGCATAAATTAGACTAAGAAAGCAAGTAAAAAGTTTAGAATACTTATTGAAACTAAGAAGTGCAGTAAACTCTCCAGCTATTCCGGAGAAATTGCGTAGATCTTGGCCGAAAATCGAATCACGAACTACAGATTGGAACTTGAAACTTGCGACTCTTGAATCTTCGATCTTGATCTTCTATGTTGATATGTGATGTGAAGGTGTGTTGTTTTTTGAGTCTAATGACCGAAATTAGGGTTATAGTGGTGTTATGTGTGTCTTGGGATAGATTAAGAGAGGGGTTTATATAGTTTTCCCTTGTCTTGAAGCATAAGTTAGGGTAAAAATGCGTTTTTGGGCAGGTAACGGTAAGACTTAGCGGTAGGAGTTACCGCTGACTATACCGTTAACCCTCTCTGAGTAGTCTCTGTCCACCCGTAGCGGTGTTGGTAGCGGTAAGAAAGTAATCATTAAGTTCGCCGCTAACCTCTCTGTCACTTCGTAACGATGTATCTAACAATATAAGGATACCGCTAAAGTCGTCGTTATCTTGGTCTGGGAGCTCTTTATCCATCCTCAGCGGTAAGGTAACGATGATGGTAACGGTTATAGATACCGTTAACTCCCACTTTCTGCTACTCTTTCGCCAGAAGGCTCGATTCTCATCTTCTATTAATTAAACGTCATCCCTTAAGCACTGAACTCTTCTGGGTACTTAGCTATAAGATGAAAAACGGAGAATATTCACCTATTTGCATCAATTTGGATCATAATACGGTAAAATAAGCTGGAAGCACAAATATATAAAATTAAGCTTAAACTACCCAATTTATACCAAAAGTAATAAGAAAAACTAACAAAAATACTAATAAAAACAAGGACAAATATGTGCTAATAAACTCCCTGATGCTATTGTCTGCCCTTGCATTTTTATTTTTTTTTATAATAATTATTATTTCTTTGTAATTGTTTTAACCTAGTAGCAAGCTAGTTAAAAATTCTCATTATTTAATTATTTAATATTTGCTAATCTTTAATTTTCTATATGTATAGTCTCACGAGGATCACTTTCACCGATAGTAAATAATTTATAGAAAACTAAATGATGTGGAATGACGACAAATGTGAGGTCTTTATTTAATCGCCAAGAAGTGCCATTGCCATAGCATCATCTCTTGCTCCGATCTCCCCTACGCCTAGGACGTTGTCTGGGCCAAGAGCCATAGTTAGTTGTTGTTTCCATTAGTTGTTTCTTTCTCGTTGTTGATACCGGCAAGACCCAGCCAGATGATGTCTGCTGGTTGGTAGTGAGAGGACTCTTAGTACCTGCATACCCAAAAGGGGCGTTGCCGCGTCGTCATCAGCGTCTCCACCACTGACTTCCGCAAGCTCCACCTCCTCCTCGACTTGTATGTCACTGACATGAAGTGGTCCTCCACATCTACGACACTAGCGATGGCTGCATTGTCCTCATCCTCCCTCCAATCGCTAGAAGCAAAGACCCCGTCCTCTCCTGGGTTTGGTCTTTCATCGCCTCCCTCCATATGGGCCAATTACAGGACAAAATCGAGGCCGCCCCAGACCCCAAAAATAAAGGTGCACAAATTTTGTTTCAATCATATTTTAGTCTTGGTGGAAGCACCAAGAATCTAATGAGGTAAGCTTCTGGCCTCCCTTTTTGGTTTTCCTCTCAATCCAGTCGCCTGAAGATGCTTCTGTGTGATTAATTTTATTAACTTTAAGGCTTTTTTAATTCCTAATTGATATTGTGATTAATGTTAAGGCTTTGGAGAAATAATATTGGTTTTTAATTAGGGATTGAAGGTTTTGATTATTTATAATTAGGGATTTTTTTTTTTAGGATTTGATGCAGCTGGGTGATTGGTTTTGATCATTTCTACAGCGATTAACTTCTTAATTCTTATATAAAGTGATTTTTTCTTTATTTGAATCATTGATGGAGAACTACTTTAAAACAAAAATCTATGAATGTAAGATGTTGAAATTAATGTTTCAATACTAGTTTGATGACATACATTGAGAAATATAAATTGTGTTAAAAATCATCTTTGAGATATCGCACACTTTTTTACCTGTCACTTGCGTAAGTTATATCATTCCTCCTACTTTTTCAAGTATGTATCCACCCCTGTTTACAAGATTTAATTTGATTTTCCTGATTTAATATTTGGGTTTCACGGACTATTTTTTCGCCCTTATGATGTTGTCTATTTTTTTCTTTTATAATAATTTACATCCTTCTTAGATGTTTTAGTTGTAATAAACATAGATATTCATTGTCCAATGAGAAATTGGGATTAGATATTAGAACGGTTCCTTAATTACAATATATAGTCAAGTAAACTTTTACGAACTATCAAACTTTTTTTTTCATTTTCCTTTTAAGATTTATCTTTTTTTTAAGTGGTGTGTTTATTTGGGGTGAACTTCTTAATTTGAAGGCAAACTTGAAGATTTGACCTCTTGTTTTATTTTATCACCCCGTTGTTCATAATAATGATAAAGTTTCTACTACACTACTGCAGAACAACTATTTAAAGGCGGTTATTTTTTTATTTTAACGGCGGTAGAAAGTGAGGCTTTTTACGGCGGTTTTTCTTAAACCGCCGTAGAAAGTGTTACTTTTATGGCGGTTTAAGAACCTCCGTAAAAAAACAACGGCTGTGGATTCTACGGCGGTTCTTTATAAATGCCTTCTAGAAAGTCTGTCAGAACAGATATTTTACGTCGGTTCTCAAAAAATACCTTCTAGAAAGGATAATTTTCCAGAACAAACATTAAAAACTACCTTCTAGAAAGAAGTAAAAAAAATTTAAAAAAAAAAGCCATTACCACTGGATTAGTCTTGATCCATAACTAAAAACAAATCATCACCATAAAACAAAGCAGAAAATAAAACCCAAAATACCTTAAGCCATTGAAACGAAGAATTCCTTCTATTACACTTAGATAATCTAAAATCAAAAATAAAATAACAAGAAATCAAAACTTTATGATAAGGAAAATAAAATTGTTTTTTTGCAGTAATAGCAATAGAAAAATTCAAAGCGCACAAGTCACTTGCTGGCGTCTAAAAAACTACCAAATGCCCTACTACCAACTTAACCAATTTATAGCTACAAATTTCAGATACGCAAAATTCACTCTTCCAACTCTAACCTCAGTATTCTTTTAACAATTCATTTCAGACGAAAAGTGAAATTAACCTCTGCTTCAAGTCATTGCTGCTGCTCGTATATCTGCATGTATGCTTCAGAAAGTACGACAATTCGGGGCAATGTTTCCGACACGTGAAGGTCTTTCATTTCTTACCTGATGGCACAAGAGATTAATTAAGGTTTGCGAAAATGTTTTTAATTTCAATCACATTAAAGGGAGAAAGAAAAGGATTCTAAATATAACCATAGCTCTTCTGATTTCCCTAACACATTTTTTACATTAGCATTTGCATTATTAGCATCAATAAAAAATATCATTAGCAACTCCCCCAATTTAAATAGCATCCGCTAGCCAACTAAATAAAAAGTAAAAAGAATGATTATCAAAACTTATAAATAATTTAAATAGCATCCGCTAGCAAACTAAATAAAAAGTAAAAAGAATGATCATCAAAACTTATAAATAGGGATTAGCATAACAAAATTTTTTTTTATCACACTCTAATTTGCCCACAACAAAACAGCACACGATCAAAATGCAATAATATAACTAGAATCATAAATTAAATCTTCTATCAGCCAAAATATAATACACATGCACACCCATCAATCGAACTAAGCAACTTGCAGAATTTATCTTTAGCTCGAGGTTTAGCAGCATGCCCAAGATCATTCCACATCGCTGAATTTCCCTGAGTTTTTGTTTGGAAGGTAGGATTTTTCAAAATCCCTGAGTTTTCGAGTGGGTTGGCAAGATTTTAGCAGTTTTTGATAAAACGAAATGGGAGATGGCGATGATGCCCTTCTATGGCCAGCCATTCAATAATAAATGGGACCATTTATCATTTATGCTGCCAATTATTCTGAACCGTTCAGATCAACTTATTCTATGGCTAAGATAACTAGGGGACAGTTCTATATGTGTGTATTATATATATAAAAGAACAAAAGAACAAAAAATAAAGGATCTGAGCAGTTGAAGGCGCATTATTCAATGATCATCTAACGGCTATGGCATGATAACATGGAAGAAAGATGAATAACAATTATACACTACATACAAATTTGCGGATTAAGAAAAATGCCTCGTGGGGCAATAAATATCAAAACTGAAGAGACACGGTTCAAACATCAGAAAGTAAATTCCAAGTCCAAAAGGACAACAACCCCTTTTATATTGTAATTTAGTAATATCACTCAAAACAAAATACAATTTTCTAGAAAACAACAACACATATGAAGAATGCATTTCAACCAAAATATTTCTTTACTTGAATAAAATGAAACAAGCTTCAGCTTGCAATGTAGATAACTGCAATGGCATTTCATGATCATGAATTAAAAAAACTAAATAAAATGCAAACCATAGCTCAAGCAGTTTGATCGTGATACATGGTAGCCAAGAAACTGCAAGAAAAACAGCACCACTCATTTCATCAAGATAATAATAGTGCAGTGTATTAGAAAAATCAAGAATGCCATAAATAATCATAATTAAATTATAAACAGCATCACAAATATCAAGACTCCAACTTAATTAACAATGCAACATAGCTTAACTCTCTCCATTTTAATCAGTAGAGGCTTTTCATTCTTGAGATATGTTGAGAGGGGTTTCTGAGTATTGATTTTATCACGCAAACAATTTGTTCTGATAAAATAATTTAACAAAAAAATATCCTGAAAAGCATGAAAACAAGTCTGCTACAAAACACATTCTGCCACAAAATATAGTGTGGCGTGTTTTTTTTTTTGGGTTTCAAACATAATGATAAGAAAACACAACTATCCACAAAAAAGAAACCCCTAGTAGTTAACAAAAATAAAATGTCAAAACAATAAAATGAAAAAAAGACTTTAAAGGACCAAGAAATAATGAAACAAATAGATGAAATGTAAACGATAGCTCTAGCGATTAATCGTAATCCATCACAACCAACAATGCATCACAACCAACAATACCATTAATTTCATCAAGATCAAAACAATGCAGTAAATTAATGCTAATAATGCAGCAAATCACCACGTGTTTTGTTTAAAGTCGGACCGTCCAATTTCAAAAATCGCCTACCAAACTAGATACAGTTTTTAAAGTTCCCACATCAAACCATTCGATAGGGAGGTCAAGGATTCGGATCCACACCGGCATGACAGGTGGTTCACTTTTAAAATCAAAATTTGGCTCCCATTTAAAAACACGCATCGAAAGTTTTTCAATCGATAATTCCCTTCTCATCCACAAATCCGAACACGTCCATTTACATGACAACTTATCACAATGTGCCTAGCGTTAACATGGGTCAGTTTGCACCCTGTAAAACCCATTTTGGAAAGGTTTAAGCGAATTACCTGATTTGTCGGCTTTCCGAACGAAAATTTCCCGACGATGGCATATTTAAAATCTTTCGAGGCCTGTGCACGCTCCAATAAAGTGAAGATAGCTTCCGGTACTTCGAGGGACCTGTCAACTTTGCCGAGAGCAGCCGTCAAAAGCGAGTGGCCTGAAGAGGTTGCTTCTGCGTATGATTTAACTTTCGGGGCAGTTGGGGATGTAGAGCCTAGGGCCGGGCCTTGCGCAGCGGTTGATGAACGAGTCTGCTCAGGAATTGGTGAATGCGTCTGAAGTATAGCAGAATCAACAGGAGTTGGAGAAAGGGTTCGAGTCAGAGCCAGTTGACTTCCGGCCTCCCGGGCGGCGGAGGCAAGAGCAACTCTTTCTCTCTCTTTGATCGAGAGTTAGGTTAAAGTAGAAGGTTTTCTAAGTGGCAAAGTTGGAGTGTGAGCGGAAAGAGTAACGTCAATTGTAGCAGGTTGGGAGTCAGATTGTTTGTGATTCGCAATAAAAGATGAGGATTTGGCAATTTCTTCTTCCTCGAGCAAAAGGGGGTCGCCAACGTCAAAGTTCAAAATCGCCAAAATTGGAGCACGATTCGTAAAATTGATACCTGGGGAAGCATCAATGCCGTGTTGTGGAGGCCTGTTAACGTCCGAACTTGCCGGAGGAGGGCCGGACGGAGTTTCGCCATTTTCCCCTACAAGGGGATCGCCGACATTGATTATCGGATTGGGCGAAATTGGGGTTCGCCGCCCATTTTTGAGAAAAAAAACTTCTTGTTGGAATTCGGTGCAGTTTTTTTGAAATTGGAAGTAAGATTAGGTAGGTTTAGCCGTGAAGATTAGGGTGCAGATGGAAATGGCTTGCCGGACAATGGCGGGGAGGAAGACCCAGGAGGTGCGTCTTGTCTGATTAATTTTGTGGTTTCATTGCTGGGATTTTTGAGAAAAAAAAAATTCTTGTTGGAATTTCTTGTTTTCTATTTTGGGCCTCGATTGATTAATAATCTCAAAGTTTTTTTTATTTATATTTATCATTTCTTTAGTTTAATATTTATTATTTTTTTAGTTTAATATTTAATGCAGATCGTCGGATGAGATACGGATCAACGGTTGAAACAACTTGCTTGAGCAAGAAGAGGATCGATAACATGGCGGACTACTTTTTACGGCGATTCTAATGGAACTTCCGTTAAATGCTATCACATTCTATGGCGGTTCTTATATAACCGCCATAGAATGTGCGAGTTTTACGGCTGTTATCACATACCCGCCGTAGAATGTCTAAAGTTTTTACGGCGCGTTATTTTGTGAAACGGATGTTAAATTAAACTTGCCTCCAGTTTTTACGGCGTGTTATTAAAAAACCGCCGTAAAATGTGTCACTTTTACGGCGGTTCATAGTGGAACCGCCGTCAAAAATCAGCTGATTATCCAATTTTAACATCCGGTCTTGCGGGAACCGCCGTAAAATGACCGTTTTAACGACGGTTTTAGCCACAACCGCCGTTAAAAGTATTTTTAAGGCGGTTTTCAGAGAACCGCCTTTAATTAACAACCTTAGAAAGCTGTTTTTTATTAGTGCTACTTGCAATGTTGGACTGATTCATTGGTATTTATTCCTAGGATCGATGCTCTTATCGCGAGAAGGAGGCGGTATGGACTTTTCTAAGGCCAGAGAAAAGATCTTCAACTACGTTCGCTCTGCGTGCTCCCTGAGACTTTTCTAAAGTCAGAGAAAAGATCTTTTAGAGAAAAGATGTACAAAAGAGTTTGGAGCCAGCCATTGACCATATGCAGGTAAGGTTTTTATACATTTTTAAAAATGAAGTCGATGATTAAAAAATCAATTGAGTCAGCAAGACGAGCGCATCAACAAGCTTATGGACTTCACGAGAGCAAATGAGTCTGCTTCGGGTGGGAATAATGCCTGATCCAATATATTACACGTAAGTCAGAATTTTCAATTTCCATACTGTTAACTTTGTATAGTATTTCTTTGATGTTGTGATTATAAACTAATTTAGAATTATAAATTTGAAATCTGCAGGCATTCTGTCTAAAATCAGATCCCACTTTTGTTTGCCAATGTTGGCATATGGAACAAGTCAGGCTCAAATTACACAAGTCTTAATATATGTTTTAACTCTTTTGGTTTATTTTAAGCTTTCAGATCCTTGTTTTGAATGTTTCAAGTACTTTAATTCTAGTTGCTTGTTTGAAGAACTAATTTGGTATGTGTTCAGGATATTTCAAAGTAATATTTTGGCTAGTTGTCAATGTTTTGGTATATGTTCGAATTGGTCGAAGAAATATTTTGGAGTATTCTTATCATTTCTATTGTAATGATAAATGCTTCTTTGCTTTCATTTTCATCTTTATGATATTTTTCCTTACAAGAATAATGAAAAATTAATGCACATATTCAGGACAATTTATGTCATCATGAAAGTAAACAATCAAATCGTCTTCACTCAATTATTACAACTTTAAGCGCCACATAAGTATTTCAAATTTGTCACTTTAATAATCATGACAACTTGTTTCATCACATAATACTTAGAACTTGTCACTTAAACTAAATAATTTGTGATGATTTGCTTGTCACCATATAAACTCATCTAATGACAATGAATTTTATCACCATATGTACCCTTTAGATCATCATCGAACATATATCTTTTGTGATGACTATAATATTCGTCATATATTGGTAATTTTTTCGTGACAAAACATTTCATCACCTTTCATCACCTTTCATAGTAAATGGTGACACATTATTTTGTCATTGTAAATATAGATGTTCAGTGACGGTCAATATTGTGCCACTATAAAACAAATCTATCGTGACGAATTACATTATATTTGACAAATGTTTAATACATATTAGGACAATATGAGCATCATTACAACTCAATAAATATTGTCACTATAATTATGTTTGTCACAAAAAGTCAAATGTTTTGATGACAAATTAAGTGTTCGTCATTGAAAATGGTAACATATGGTGATAATACAGATCTTTTGATGACAACTTTTCAATAACTTACGTGACAAATTCAGCACCACCAAATAGTATCACCTATGGTGACAATTTACATCAGCGTCATCAAAACCAAACATTTAGTGACACGCTTGAAAAAATTGTCACTTTCACCTAATATGACAGTCATACCATGACGCCCTCTGTGACGCTCAAATTTCGTTATCGATTATTTTCAATGACAAAAAAATAGACTTTCAATGACGAAATATATCGTCATTGAACCTCAAATTTCTTGTAGTGAATGAGACCTAACAAAACTCTATAACATAGCATTGTTACTTTCAAAGCAGAACGATAGATTTTAATTGAATAGAGCAATCACTAATTGAATGAGTTTTTCACAGCATTTTACAGATCACATCACCAGTCATAAAAATCAAGGCTAGAAGTTTTCAGTCATTAAAACACAGAATTCAAATGCAGAACGGAAACATAAAGTAAAACATTGTTTACACATAAGCATTTTAATAGATAACGAACTAATTAACTCGGAAACTAAAACCCTAACTGGTTAAAGATAAGCATACTAAAAACTTACTTCTGAGAGTAGGCGATGTTTAGGAAGTTGTTTGGCAACATCCGTTGGAAGAACCACATGCCTGAAAAATACCAAAATACATCCAAATTATTTACCGAAAAATAATTAAAAAAAAAAAAAGAAAAACACTCCAACAATTTACATTCCTTCAAAACTTAAAAAAATAAAAAAAAAATTGAACCAAAAGCACAAAGAATAACTTCCACAAAGAGTGTTTAGAGAAAGTCGTAGATTCTTCCTCGGCCAAATTTACAACTACCTATAACAAGAAATATCAGTACAATTACATAAAGCAGCCGATGGTGAGAATAAATTATTATCAAGAGAGAGAAGTTGAACCTTTGAGCATTCTAGTGCAACGTAGAGCAGGGGGTATCGCTTGTCCAACGACAGAAAATCCCTCTTACCTTCTACAAAACTGAATGAGAAGACCTAAAAAAATAAATTACGCGGTAAATTAAGAAGAATCACTAAACATAGTTTGTTCACCTAGTTTCTAACATGTCAGAAACTTTCATGAACATGAAAATCATAATAAGAAAGATAAATACACATCTTTCAATTCAATAATGTAAAAGGAGCAGAGGGAGGCAGGCAGGAAAGAAATACAATGGCTTCTATTAAATTGAAGATTAGTGCGAATAACAACCAGTATGAACAAATGCTTCGAGTCTAAAAACTAGACTTAACAATAAAACCATCTCAAGCAGGATACAGGATCATGAAGAGTGACTGAGCAATACAAAGATAGAGCAAAGAGGCATCAAGAAGATCAACGATGAGTCTTGATTTGAAGACAAAATCATGAAAGCAGGAAGATTAAAGTCACATGGAAGATGAAGAAAAATTAAAGAAGAAAGAGAAAGAACACAACGACATCCACCAAACAAAGCCCTCAATTGTTTCTGATTTCATTTCAGAAGTTAGCTGGGTTCTTTGTAATTACTTCAAACCTCGAGGGTACTTTTTGTAACTATCATATATATACATATACATATACATATATATATATATATATATATTATATATATATATATATATATATATATATATATACATATATATATATACACAACACACACACACACACATATATATATATATTTCGAAAAAATTCCAACGAAAGGATAAAATATAAAATAAAGGGTCTGTATATATATATATATATGTATATATATATATATTATGTGTGTGGTGTGTGTGTGTGTGTGTGTGTGTATATATAATATTTCCAAAAGCCTTTGCCCTCTCACATTTAACTTATATTTGATGAATATCCTACTGTGATTGCCTTGCTAATAATAGTCGATGCTTTGAAAATTGCGGCTTTTGCACGTACAGCTGAAATCTCACTCCTCGAGTCTCGTAGATCTTTCAAATAATTGTTTACTCTAGTTGTAACATCTTCGGCATTCACCTTCACAAGGAAGTATGTCAGAATATAAGCAACGATAAATTGAAAAAGTTTTTTTTCTTTTTTTTTTTTTGCAAATGAGATGAACATGATCGAATACTTTGAGATTAGAGAAGAGTTGCTTCATGTAGTTATTTCTCGTGCAGATATACTCGATAAAAACTTTGCCAGCCACAGCCTCAATGCGTCTAACTCCAGACGCAACTCCTTGTTCAGAAATTATCTTGAATCCCCGTATTTCACAAGTACTATTTTTTTTTTCACCCGTGCGATGCACGGGGCAGAAAGTTAAATATAAAAATGCAAGTTGTGTTAATATTATTTTTATTATTATTTAATATGTGAAGAAATAAATAAATATTTACGATAGAGATTGAGAGAAATAACTAAAAGATTCACACTTAATAAATTATAGATCGAAACCACACTACGTACATGAACGTTAAGTTCATACGTTCGTGAATACTTCTTTATACACCACATTATTGGTCATGTTCGATCCTGAATCGTCATCACCACAAACTAATATCTTCAATCCCTTTCGATGGGTGATACGCGACACGGCAACATATAACTGACCATGACTGAACACGGGATTCTTCAGATAAAGGACGACGTTCGAGAGCGATTGACCCTGACTCTTATTTATTCTCAAACAAATTCATGCTGCCTGTGATAATCATACAGTTAGAGAACAAATTATAAATATTTAAATAGATAAAATCATAAATTTTGAATAGTATAAATTTAACAAACTATTCATAAATACATAACGAAATGAATAAAAACATGAAAAAATAAATAAATCAAATTATTAAATATGAATGAACCTCGAACTTATAATATTAAATTTATACAGTCCCGAATAAACTATACAAGTGGACTTTCTACATATAAAAATGTAAAAAAAATCAAAAACCTAACTATATACGTTATCTAGATCTACATATATATAAAAAAATAAATACAACAACTAAAATTTTTAAAATATTTGCATTAAATTAATACTAACATATAACTAAATTACCTCCTGACATAACCGAGCAATTACACACAATCCGCTCATAAAATAAATGAATAAAGCAAATAAAATTAATATACATGAATGAAAATTAAAATAAAATTATCAAAATATATATTGTTTTAACCATAAATAGATACTAAAATTTAATAAACTTTTTGCATATACTTAAAACTACAAAATTACAACAATATCATATCGATGATTCACTCAATAATAACATAATATATATGTGCAATTTAATATATATTTACTTACCTACTTGAATCTTTACAATTACAACCAAAAAACAAATTCAATCTTCATTGAATAATAACATAGTTCAACAAAAGTAATCCGACCATATTAATAAATCTCTAAATTCACAAACAACCCGATATTATATTTATATTTTTTATTATTAAAATAAAAAGATTAAATTAGATCGATCTACAGTAATAGAGAATGATTTCGAAACAAATCATTCATGTATATTATATCATGTATATAATAATTAATTAAATACGTATAAATAAAATATCTTACATCAGAATAGATTTAATATACGTGCATGGAATTTGAAATTAAAAATTGAAATAATCCGTTAATGCATAATTAATTAATTTAATCTAAAGACAATTAAATTTTATTTAATAACATCATAATATAAATTTAAAATTCCTATAAATTTAAAATAATTTTTAATTTAATTTAAAAAAAATATGGACTTATAATTCAACCCATTTAAATAATTAAATCCTATCCCAATTTGATTTGAGTCCAAATTGTTAACTCTAAAGCCCAGTATGATGAGCCCATAAAAGAATTCAAATTGGCCCATTAGTAAAGCCGGATCCAGCCCATAACCCAACACATAAAATTGGACGGTCAGGATCGAAAGACACGAATCGAACGGTCATCATCGGCCCCGTGCAATTAAACCTAGGTATAAAAGGGTACTAACCCTATTTTTTCGGCCCCCAGCCTCATTTGCGTCCTTCACCAAACCCTAACCCTACCCTCCGCTCCGCTGAAATTCTCTGAAATCTTCTCCGCCTCTCTGATCAAACCAAAACCAAAAACCACCGCTCCGATCCCTCGCCACACCGCAAACACTCAACACCGTAATCCATCTACGCTACTACTTCACCATCTTATCTATCTTCTTTTTCTCACCAGAAATGCTCCACCGCTCATGTCCAGAAATACTGTCCGCTCCACTCTGCTGCTCATCCCGGCGGCCTGCTTCACTCCGCCGCTCAAACACAGAAACTCAAAACTTTCCAAGGCCACTACATAAGGTACAGGTTCTTGAACCATTTTTATTTTTTCAAGTATAATTCACTAATCACTTTTCACAGATCTTGCACAAAACCACTCATTTGTTTAATTAATTTTCAAAAATAATTTCTGATCTGGGTAAAATCAGTCGTTAATTAATTTTTCAAAACAATTTTCGATATGGGTCAAAATCAGTCAATATTATTAGATCTATTCAAAATTTCTACAGATTTGATCCAAAATAAGTATATCGGGTTAGACCTACTACATAAATATTTTGATATGGTTTAAAGTCAGTCTTTGGTGTTAGATCTACTACATATATGTTTCGATCTAGTGTAATAAAACATTTTTTGATCCAGTGTGATAAAACATTAGATCTAGTGTAATTATTTAATGTAATCTAATGTTTTTCTATGTTTTTTTATTTTGATTTCGGCCGAGGTTATATTTACGAAAGAAGGGTTGTCGGCAGCTCCACCTAGTCGAACATTCTAATCTTAAAGGATGCGCCCAAAAAATATAAAGAAGTATCCAAACAGATTTCCATCTTACACAGGTAAAAGCATCAATTTAAAACCTGATTTCATTTACATGCACTTATGTATGAAAATCTTGACTGATATACAAATTAAATAAATAAAAAACAAACGCATGCAAAACATTTTCATACATTACATCTTTGTTTATTTAAAAATTGCTACTGCAATTATCATTTTCATCGAATTATCATTTTTTTAAATTGAAAAAAAAAATTGTCACGTTGCTGCATGTACAATTATCTGTAGGGTTTGTTTTATTTTAAAATTGTGAAGATATGAGTCTTTGTCTGCTTGCTGTTTGACTAGCTTAAGCACTGAACAGAATAAACTATGAAGCATACTGAAATGTGTTCTGTTTTTAATAAGAATATTTGTGATAAATCCTTATTTACTGCAATTAAATGTCTTCTTATTTACTGTAGTTGCATGTTCAACTTTATAATCACTATTGTTGGTGTTTTTTCTTTAATGATTAACTGAGAAAAACACTTATGAGAAGTCTTTTACTTTTAAACATAGATGATTGCTTCTTAAGTCATATGTAGTGTGTTATCTTATAGTATTTTGCATGCTGTTTGATCTATGTGTTGTTTATGCATGAAGGAGTTTTTATGCAACCACTGAAACCCTAATCCGTAATATGTTGATATATGAGTTGTTTTTATAAAACAATGTATTATACCAAACAATCTATGTTCAGCATATCACTACAAACTTTTTTATTCTGTTTGAGTATGATTGTTAATGTTTGGTGTTTTTTCTTCAATGATTAGCTCCGCAGTACATTTTTTGAGAAGTTTTAAATCCTTAAACAAAGATGATTGCTTGTTGATTTATATGGAGTGTTACCTAATACAGTGTTATGCATGCTATTTGATCTACATGGCAGGATTTTTTATGTAACTTCATGTAACCCTAATCTGTTATCTGTTGATATATGGGTTGGTTTTATAAAGCAATGTATTTATATAAAATAATTTATATTCAGCAAATAGTAAACTTTGCTATTCTGTTTTAGTATGTATACAGAGTTAACATTTTTCTCTTGAGTGTGTTATGCTCAAAGCTGTCATTGCTTTTTCATTTACTTAAGTTAATGAAGCTTAACATAATTCACTTTCATATTGGAAAAAGATACTCAGGAAAGAGAGGAGGCAAGTAATAATATTCAACAGATTCAAGAACAAAGTTAAGTACACAAAGAAACTTTCTGCACTCAATTCAATTCATACTTTCAAAACATGAATTTATTTTTAAAGATATGTCAAAGTTTATCGGCTGGAAACCTGACATGACCAGGGTCTAAGTAGGTGTAACAACGCCACGAATAAAGACATATCTTTTAGAAAACTTACATTTGAGCATTGAACTATACAAACTACTGTTTTATATTTACAGTGCAATATTAATTTGTATATGTTTGATGTTTTATGCAGGTACGGGAACATAGAAGAACATAGACTGGATAAGAAAAATAACAGGAAAAAAGATAAGTACCACATTGTCCATCTTAACATTACACAAATATATTATATACTTAATAAAATATAATTTAATACTAACTGTGTATTGCTGCCTCACAGATTCAGGAAAACTGGCAAAGAAACAATCCCAGGAGACACAACACATAGAACTGCTGCTAAACAGGTAAAAAAACTTTATTCAAATGATTCCCTTAAGTTTTTCAAAAAAACCTAATAACATATTAATATCAATTTAAATATGTTACTAATTTCTGTAATTTACTAACTGCAGATTTAAAGGGTTGACAGGAAAACAGGTATGACTGATTCATAATGATATTAAACTTAAAGCATAAATAAAATTACCTGTCATTTTTATGTATGTTTGTGCCCTTTTTCGTATGGTATCGGCCCTCCTCCCCATAATGTTTACTACCAATGCGCTAATCCAAATGTATTATTATCCGTTATGTGTTTGTTTTCAGATGTATTTATGTGTTTATTTTCAGATGTATGTTATGCATGCGTGTTTGTTCTTTTAATAATAGTGTAAACCCAATTGAGTTGTCGGCGACATAGTCATAAATTTATGATATTAGGGTTAGTTATAGATAATCTTATAGGCACGCGGAGAGATATTTAGAACAAAATCTTTTCTTAAATAAGTAAGATATGTATCTATATTTTTATAGTTAATAGTTCTAAGATAATCATAATACTTATCTTCTAAATAGAATCTTCGGTTATTAGGATTCTCAGAAATAGAAAACACCTTTTACGAAAGCGCTGATGATTCATATAATACTTTTATTATTTTAAATATACTATATCACAAACTTCTCAAATAATGAATGCTTTGATGTTTTATCGGAATTTAATATAAAAAAACATTTTTTTATATCTATTATTATATTTTATAAAGTTATTAAGAATGAATAAAATCTTTATATTTTATAGTTAACAGATAACCATATAACTTATCTTTAACCATAAAATTTATCTTTTAAATAGAATCTTCGGTGATCATGATTCTATTAAATAGGAAAAATTTCTAACAATTGCATCGCAAAATATAAAATATTCATTTCTATTTTTAAAAATCTAATATCAAAATCTTTTACAATTATTAGGGTGCATAATGATTGATTAATATTTTAAAATACTTGTACAATGAAAACACGATAGCTTCTAAGATTTTACTGAAACACACATTCTTGATTCTGTTTATTTTTATCAAGACAGATTACATGTGCTTTAAATTTATTATTACAAATTTGTCACTAATGTCGTCAATTATCACAGTATGCGTTAAATATATATTTTCCAATAAATAGTGCTATGTTACTTTAGTTTATTTCTTATATAACTCATTGGTACCTTCTTGAATTTATGCGAATGTGTTTGTGTATGTTCGTTACGTTTTTAGTTTATAAAATTGTTCTATTTGATCTATTATCTAGATTAATAATTCTTGTCTTATAATAAACACACTACCCCAAAATCGAACACACAAAAACACATGCACTCTAGGCATCCATCTTTTAAACTACCCAAGAAACCTCTTATACATTAGGCGTCCATCTTTTAAAATACCTTTATAAAAGATGAAGCAACATACTATTTGTAATTTTATCTAAACACAAAAGTTAATAATAATAGAATAACTTTATTAAATAATTAAAAATCCGGAAAATATCAGATTTTTAAATCACATAAATAATAAATAATGTCAAATCATATATTGTCGTCTCATCCATCTTCAAAATAAACCCAAAGTATAAAAATCAACTTTCAAAACTAATCCAACTTCATAAAAACCAAACTTAAAAAAATAATATAATAAATAGTTATAAACATTCTAATCCTCATCGTATTGAACAACTCCACCGATTCTTGGTTCATCCTCCTCATCAACCTCTGCGTCACAGCATTCATCGAAGGAAAGGACATCCTTACGCACTGATTTCCCATCCTTGGATAGAACCCTAGATGATTTTGAAGAAGTGGAATCAACCCCATCGCCATCGAACATCTATCTTCCTCACAGTCGAACTATCTCCATCCAGTTCCACGACATCAGATTTTTTGATGGGAGTAGTAATCTCGTCCTCGAAACAGGCATCTTGTTCAATTGTTTCAGTTAAAATCAACAAACGCATATAATTTCAAAAACTTTATTTCGTATTTGGAACCAAAATATAAGTGTTCAACTTCCTTACCAGCCCATTACCGATCTCCTCCCTTTGTATCAAAGTTAGAAAGTCTGACTCCTTCAATAAAATAAAAAAAATTGAAACACGAATTGTTTTCAATAAAATACAAACACGTCAAAAAAAATTAAATAAATTGAAAGACTATAAAATAATTGAAACCCATAAATTTCAAAAATTCTCTAACTCACATCCTCTTTGACGATCCACTGGTTGTATTTGGCTACCAAAGACGGATCAGTAATCAATCGCACAACAGAAAACGTGCTTGATTCATTATGAATCTGACTCAAACTGACTTTAACCTTGAATAGGACTGTTTGATCAATGAGCTTGAGCAAATCTTCAGTCAAATCATCGTCAGTGGGATTCTACATTATTACAAAAGAATACCACATTAACTTTGTTGAAATAAGCAATGGCAAAAAGTTATAAATATTTATATCCCACCTCCAAGTATTCAACCCGAAGGTCATGGCATGACCTCCCGATCAATTTCTCAGCCTCCCGATCCCAGCATAGCAGGGATGCATTAGCTGTGGAGTCCAAAACTTCCATCCTTACTTTGTACCTTCATACGAAGACAAACTCGATATTAATACGTTCTCTAAATGATCAATTAATTTTACAAATAATTCACTTTAGTAAAATAATTCCTCACCTAAAGACACCCGATGAAACCTGCTTCATACAAACCCCACACTTAAACTCATTCCCATCTTCCTCAAGCTTCTGATGGCACTTCGTGCATGCGTTGTACCACCAATCATCAATAAAAGAACCAACGATAGCACAAATCCAAAAAGTACACGGCTGAATTAAAAATATAATTACTCTATTAAAAATCTAAACATCAAAAATAAAAAATAAAAATCAAATATATATTAACTAATAAAAATCTAACAACTCAAATATCAAAATTGTGCCTCATCAACAGTATTCAAATAATCAACCGGATGGAAGATGACATTGCCCTTCACTACGTGATATCGTTAAACTCCCTCGGCTAAAACTCTTTGTTGGATACGCTGACCCCTTTGGAATTCTATATTTCCCGTAAATACACAGTTAAAAAGTTATCAAAAAAATGAAACAACATATTTTTATAAAACACTAATCAAGTAAAAGTTAAAAAAAAAACATACTTGCTTCTAAAGTCTGCAATTTCGGGCACCGAATTAGAAGTCGCCAACTTTGTAACCTCGAATGAATTTGATAGCGTGACGGAATCTATATACATAAAATTACAATAGAATATTAAAATTAAAGATATTCATATTCATTTAAAATAACTAAAATATTTATAATCTGAAAATTAAAATTAAAAATAAACAGATTTTCAAAGGCTGATTCTAAATTTATTTTTAAATTTATTTCTAATCTTAATATCTGTTTTTAAATATATTTTTAATTTTTAATTTCCGTTTTTAATAAATATTTAAATTACAATTCGAATCAACGTAACTGCAATTAGAATAACAGATTTTAGAATCAGCATTTGAAAAAAAATTAAAAACAAAATAGTATGCAGAAATTAAAGAAAATATTGAAGTTAAAATTCGAACAAAAAAAAACAACAATTAGAGAGAATAATGTCATTACCTCTATAAATCTTTACTCGACACATTTGCAAGATCATAACTGGAGTTTTCGCGGAGAGCACACTCTCGAAAGTTAGAATTTGATCAACATACTCACCCCAAAGGGTACAACTCAAACGACGACTGTTATAATACGAAGAAAAAGCATAAAATAATTAGACACCTAAATAAATACAAAAAATTCTAAATAATTAACCACATTAAATAATTAATTAGATAATCTTAAAACTGAAAATTACCTCAAGTTTTCGAGAATCATCTCAATCAACCTTGCTCGACGTCCTCCTGCCAACTCCTTATCAGAAGGGTTACGGATCTCGGCCACCTTTCCTATCACATCTACAGCATAAAATTCAACAAAATTAGATAAAAAGAAGTTCATTTTTGAATATGTTTATTACTATTTAAAAAAATTAAAAAACTTACCAAAGAGAACTGTTTCATCAACTCTATTGACGTCCATAAGTGTGGAGAAAGGACGAAAATCAAAAACGTAATTTGGAAAGGAATCGTCTTTCACATCGACCAATATTGTTTTCGCGTGGAAAATAATTTTAAACTTGGCCAAGGTTGTGCGGAATTTGCCGGTGTTGTTTTCCACGTAATAGTTACGTATCGCATAAACGCGACCCTCAACTATTCGATTTTCAAATAACTTGACATTGATCTTCTTGATCACCCCAATAATGCGTCCTCCCTCTATTTGAGTTTTTAAAAATATTATTTTAGAATAATACACCTTTTACGAAAAAAAAAAAGATTCAACTAATTACCTCAGAGTCATGGAAAATAATTTCCAAAAACGTTTGGTCTTTGTCATTGAAATTGGATCTCCCAAAAAAATGGACGACTCTAAACTTGAAAGCTTTCTTATTTGTACGGTCAATTTCTTTCGTCAGTCCGAATAGAGGAGGCATCGTCCCAAAAACCCTAGCTGTCCAAGTTTTGAAAATAAAGAGAAAACAAAGACACATTCGAGAGAGAAAGAAATTGACGTATTTTGTAATTAGTAGAACCCTATATTTATAGGGTGACTTGCGTGAAACCCTAGGAACTTTATGTATGGTGTTTCAATCGTCTGATAATCCAAATCAGATTTCGTATCCTTAAAATATAAATAACCGATTTGTTATAAAGATTTTATTAGATCTTTTATATAATTTTTAAATTGTAAAACCGTGTTTCTTGATTGCCCTCAAGTAACTATTCTCTGCATTTTAAAAATGCCGACTTATTTGGTTACCTAATCAACTTTAAATTGGCAGGATTCGTTTTTTTTTTCTTTTAGGAATAAAATAGGATTTGCTATATTTCCAACATATTAAATCTGTTAATATCAAATTTACGTCTAAAATACTACTTATCAAATCTGCATTATAAAATTTATGACATTAAATCTGCATTATAAAATTTTCGACTTATTTTTTAGGATTTTTACGCCTAAAATACTACTTTTTATATCAATTTGTAAATATCAAATTTATTTTGTTGCCTGATTTTTTTTAAAACAAAACATTAGTTATTGACTGTATTCCGAATAAAACTAATCGGCTTTGTGTAATTGTAATTCTGATTTATTGTATTTACCTTTTACAGGATTCTAACTCTGCAAGAGAATCGGTTGAAATAAATACCAATTTTACAAATATCAGACACTTAAATATCAGGCACTGAAATAAATACCAATTTTTCCAAATTCAATTTTTTTGGGTTGTATATTAATTTATTTCCTTTCTTTATTTTTTTTATCCTTCCTTATTTATGGCCTGTAATTAATTTTAATTTGCTCTCTTTCTTTGTTTTTTTATTTTCTTATTTATTCGGGGCCTGTAAATAATTTATCTAATTTTTTTCATTGCTTTTTTTTTTTTATTTCATTCAGTTACAAAATTTATTTATTTTTATTAATTCTCCGAATCTTAGTTAAATACATAAAACAATTTTTGGAACAAACTGGAAATATGGTAACAATCGAATAAAGAAACGAAAACTCTGTTTCCTAATTTATTGGTGCAAATCCGAAATTCGTATGGCCATATACACAGAAATAAGACGTGAATTCAAATTGTGTTGAAAAGTCAACATTGGTGGCTGGGATATTTAAATAAATAAATAAATAAACCGTTGAAAAGTCAATAAAGGTGGATTTGCGCCAAAAAAGTTTCTTTTTGGGGAAAGAAAACAGTTTTGGCGGGAGACAAAACAATTGCCTCATATAGGCAACACTATTATTATATATATATAGATTGCTAACGTGGGTCCCACCACATATAGTTCCATGGAAACACCAGGAACCTCCACGACTCGAACCTGCGGAAAAATCAAAATTTAAATGAATTTGCATAATAGTGCATATAATTAGTAGTAATGAGAACATGCAAAATAAAATAAAATTAACAAAAATAAAAACTAATAATCATAAAATGACCTGTTCACCATATTCTTCACCAAACATCTTCGGCGTTTGCCAAATTTGAGACCTTCTCTATGATAGGAAAAATAAAGTCGGTTTCATAATTGTTCTGAACCTGAAAAAGAAAGCACACGAGAAGTCAGAGTAGCAATATTAACTTGATGATATTAACTCTTTATGTTCAGCAGCAATTACCTGTTGAAGAATGCGGGCCATGCGCTCTAAAGCCAAGCCAAGGCTCGAGCGATCCATCATCCTTTTTATTGTATTGCATAAAGACGAGGTCATAGAACTCAATGAATCTAGCATCATCTCCGAGATCCTATTACACATTAACCATTGAATATTTTTAAAGCAATAAAAATAAGAGAAATACGTATGTTAAATTTCAAGAATTTATCCTAATTACGACGAATTCTTACAATATCTGAATGTCCCCTCTCAAGATGGAAATCATAATAAATTTCAGAGCAGGGCCCACACGGACCGGTTGCTCCACTGGTCCAGAAGTTGTCCTCTTCACCAAGTCTTACTACGCGATTTGCAGGAACGCCCATCTACGAGAACACAAATAAATTAGAAAAATTATAAAAGCACATAATTGTTATTAAAAAGGAAAAATGTTTTCATGGACACATAGATCAAGTAGTACGAAAACCCCCCTTACCTCATCATGCCATATCGCAAAAGTTTCATCATCATCTTCATACACACTAATCCATAATCTCTCAGCTGGTAATCCAAACCTATAATCATTATCACACAAGATTGTACTAAAGAAAAAAAACATGAAAAATGCTAAAATTCAAATGTGAATAATTTAAATACAAAGATAATAAATAAATGGTTCAATATACAACACCGTCCCGACTATGTCTTTCATAGTCTTTTTTTTTAGTTAATAATATACGACCCTACTATGTGCCTCCCCTTACAATGGGGATGCTAACGATACCGACTGTTAAACCCATCCTCCAAATGATTTTTTTTTTCTCAATAACAGGAAAAACAGGTTTTCAACACAACTCACACTTTAACGTCTTTCTTTTTGAACTTCCTTTGAGCTTTCAACCCAAGTCTAGAAAGTTAGGCTTTGATTTTGTAGAAAATGGTGCGGAGGCAAGTGAGATTTCAAAGAACCCGTGTGATTATGCTGCTGAAAGAGTGAAGCAGGACTTGTTTTCATCTGTATAGAAAGTGAAGAATGAGATTAGGAGCTCAGAGCTTATTTAAGTAAAACCAACTCTGATTCTCCGATTCGGAAAATTTCTTTCACATGGTTTAGTGTATTGTAATTTTAGTCTTGGATTGTTTCATCAGCTAATTGTGATTTATATCTTTACTTATGGAAAATAAATAAATTAAAGAGCCAAAATCTTCCTGTTTCTTTAATTTTGTTCAGTAAATACAGAAAACCAACTATTATCATAAAAAAATATTAAAAAAAATATTTAAAAAAAATATTTTAGAGAAGTATGAGTATTTGTTTAATTTTAATATAAAATGACATTCTTTCAAATTGTAAATGAGCAATTAAGAATATGACCATAACTAAGAAGATATGAGCATTTCCAGGGGCGGATCTACGCTATCCCGTGAGGGGGCCACGGCCCCCCCCAAAAAAATCAAAAAATAAAATAAAATACTATATAGGATTTTATTTATTTATGTTGTGTTATATATTAAATAGTTTCCTCCATGTACAATTAATTAAGTTGGTGTGGTGGTTTGAGAACTAACATTGATCCATTAAAATTATAGGTTCAAACCCCTTTACTCTCTTTTTCCTCCCTCATTTTTCTTCGTTCCCCTTTTCTTATTTCCTCCCTCTTTTTTCTTTTAATTTTTATTTTTTGCCCTTTTTTTCTTTTCCTTTTTTTTCCTCCCTCTTTTTTCTTTTAATTTTTATTTTTCCCCTTTTCTTCTTTCTATTTCATTTTTGTTTCTTTACTARCTCTGACCTGCTTTCCTCTTTTTTTTTCCTCTTGTTTTTACCCTCTTTTTTCTTTTACTTTATATTTATTTCCATTTTCTTCTTTCTATTCATTTTTTGTTTCTCTATTATTTCTCACAAATTAGCAGCAATAAAAGGAATAAACACATTACGTTCATTTTTTCGTATTAGTCTCACAAGTTTTTTCCTCTTATTTTTACCCTCTTTTTTCTTTTATTTTTCTCTCTTCTCTTCTTTCTATTTAATTTTTGCTTCTCTATTATCTCTCACCAATTAGCAGCAATAAAAGGAATAAATACATTCAATTCACTTTTTTCATTTTTTCGTATTAGTCTCACTAATAATCAACAATAATGTACAAGTAAAAGGTATTTTTTTTTATCTTTTTTCTTTGCTTTCAGACGAGTCTACTCTCAGCGAAGACCCACCGATTATTACAATTATTTTTATTTATTAGTATTTGGCCTCCCCACACTTATAATCCTGGATCCGCCCTTGAGCATTTCCAATGCCTAGCGAGACAAACGAATTGGAACAAAATACTAGTGAAGACAATATAATAATTGCTACATTTTCCTAAAGAACAGAAGGTTTGGCCTGTACAGTGGCTCGAGCCGATTCATGCTATCTGCGATCATGCTCTGCACATTGTGGGTACGTGTTTCGATTCGCTTTCCCAATTTAATTATTAGGGCCACTAATTAATTTTATATTAGACTCATTCGATCAAATTTAATGAGTATATATATATTACCTCTAGAGGCTTCAAGAGCTCGACTTCGCTGGTGAGTATACGTAGTAGATATGTGCTGTGGTGAGCAGAAACCATCCCCGAGGAAATAGCTAGCATGGCGGACGCCGCAATGACGATGGCCAATATTGGGTAAATGCTACGTCTAGACATTGTACAACAAATGAAAAAGAAAAGAATTAAATCAACAAAAATATTATGTAGAAAAATGCCCTTTTAACCCAGCCAAATAAAAAACAGTTTAAAATTAAGAGAAACATTATTGAATTGCGATGTTACTCTATAGAAAAACCCTGTTTGATTTCTCTCAAGAACCACTAATAATAGCCTTTTGTCTGTAGAAACTTTCATGAAAATGCAATATAGTATGGCTGATATGAATCTTATGCTCAGAACTTCTCAAGATCTCAGCAGAATTCGCATTTAATTAAAAATTCTGGATTTAAAATAAATAATTAACGAAGAGAAACTAATTAAAACTCTGCAATTCTTTTCCTCTGCAAAGTAACAATCAACCAGGGGCAAAATTAATTAAACTGTTCAAAAACAGGTAAATTAATGAAGAAATCTAATTAAGTACCTCTTTGGGATTTGTAGATCAAATCATGAACACTAGAGCGAGCTAATGGCAGCTCGAGGAACGGAATGAAAAATCCAAGAAAGCGAAAGGGTGTCACAGTTCGCATCCGCCATTCCAAGCCTCTGCAGATCGCTAACTCCATTTGACGCACATCCTCCGTTGAATACAGAATATCCCTCTCACGCTGTAGAAAATGATCATTACAATATATATCAATATATGTATAGCAGGATTAATTCACATATTCAAACAAAACTTATTCGCGCAACTGCAAACACAGATTTCGAAGCCTAAAATAAAAAATTTATCAGAGTTAAATTACCAAGAAACTTCTGAGTACAAAGGACTTGTCCCAGATCTTCCAAGCGATGGTGAGGCAACAAATCGCAAATAACACTCTGTTTCTAGTATCCCTAGTGGTTTGAAGCACACGCTGACCAGAGATTTAAGATTTAGCCTTAAATTAACTGGTAAATTAAACAAGCACACACACAATCGTACAAATGAAAGGGGAAATTGAAATCGCAATCAACAAAGAGTGAAGAAATTCGAACTCAATATGTACAGGAAAATCATCGTTTCGTGAATAGAATCGGTCAAAGTAGGTGATCGCCATGTAAGGAATCAGAGGATCAAAATCGCGAGTCGTTTGTGGGTATTTCTTCACAAGTCAAACAGAAATCAAATCCAGAAAATTCACCATCAATCAGATGCAGATCAACAATTTAACGCGAATCTTAAATCTTTCACGTAAAATTACTGCAATTAATCATACGTACCACTTCAATGATTTGAACAACAGCGTTGCGCGAAGTAGTGGAGACGAAGGAGGCCCCTCAGATTTCGCCTATTTCAGCTGTTGGTGTACGTCGACCAGAACTAGGGTTTTACAATTATAAGGTGTTGGATGAAATCGAGAGCTGAGGGGTTGATGTTGGATGTTAAAGGGCGGACGAGAATTTTCGGAGATTGGCGGCAGTGGGTTGAAAGCAAACGGACGACGGGGCTGAGAGATAAAATGAAGAAGTGAATGAAGCGGGCTCTATTGTGATAAGGACTAGTATTACACATGTGCCATGCATGGGGAGTGGGTATATCATGGACACAAGACCATTTAATAAGATGCACCCGGTCTCCCATTTTCAATCCACGTCTGCAACATAATTGGACACGCCTTTCTTTTCACCAATAGTGAAAAAACCTCTGCAAATCCCGCTACCAAATGCTACTTCAGACGCTTCCTTTCTTTTCACCAATACTCTGTGATTTTTTGAACAAATTTTCTTGAATCTCCAAGCAATTTTCAGACGCTGCAATTTTCGGACGCTGCAAAAAATTTCTCCAAGCAATTTTCATCTTCTCGAGTAAGTTTTTGATTTTTTTCCCATTCAACTTTCATTTCAGTTTGCAAATTTGTACATGTTTCAGCATCGATTGATGAAGTTTCATCGTCGACAAATGTTGATTCATCACAAAACGCTTGTTAGTTTACAAAATTTAAATATACATGTACATTTTGATGATATATTGATTTTAGGGTTTAGCCATCAATTGGTGTTGATATAATTCATTTGTATTTTAACTATAGGCTTTCAATTCTCTGCATGTTCTATATTTCAAAATTGTAATAAGATTTTACATGTACATTTTGATGATATGTGCAAGAACAATCTGATGATATGTTCCAGATCTGAGTGATGATATATCATTTGTGAACCTCATATTACTTTTTTTCTATGAATATATGAGTTTTCATATAGTAGTAATGATATGTGCAAGAACAATCTGATGATATGTTCCAGATCTGAGTGATGATATATCATTTGTGAACCTCATATTACTTTTTTTCTACGAATATATGAGTTTTCATATAGTAGTAATGATATGTACAAGAATCCATGATATACCCACTCCCAGATCTGTAATGATATGTTTCATATCTGTATAATGTTATATCATTTGTGAATTTTATTTTACTACAAATATAGATTGACTTTATGATGATATATACAATTTCTGTGTGATGATATATTCATGTCCTGTGTAATGATATGTTTTGTAGTTTTTGATAATATATACTCCTATATGTTCTGTGATTAATTTTCATGTTCAGTGTGAATATATGTGAATGATATGTGTATGATATGTGCATATTATATGTGATATATGTATAAGATATTTGTGATGATGTTTTCATGTTTAGTGTGATGATAACTATATGATGTGTGTGATGATATTTCCATACTCTGTGTGATGATATGTATATGATATTTGCATATTATGTGTGATATATGTATAAGATGTTTGTGATGATATGTCTTGTTCATTGTGATGATAACTATATAATATGTGTGATGATATGTGCAAATTATATGAGATATTTGTATAATGATATTTGATTTTGTTTTTATCTTTTTATTTTTTGTGTTTAATTATAGATATGAAGAAAGCAACCAATTTACAATTGGAGCAATTAGATACTCCAATTGTAGTTAGTAATCAACAGGGTATAGGTCTCACTCTTCAAGAGGAAGACCTACAGAGAAAGATATATGAAAAAAGGACAAAGGGGAGGAAGAAGAAAAATCTGATTGAGGCAACATCGATGGTTGAGAAACATCCTTCTCCTACTCTGAAAAAGAAGAAGGAAGAAAAAAAGAAAATACCTATTTAAGCAACTGATGCAACAACAATTGGCGATAAACCCAGTTCTGAATTTGATATAGTAAAAAATGCCATAGAGAATCAGTTACAAATTGAGAAGGAAAAATTGATTGTCAAGCAACGCAAAACACAGTTGCCGAAAACTGATTTTGAAAAATCTGCTTCTGCAATTCAAGTTTTCAAACGGGGTGTTACTGGCAAGAAGACTCCGATTGTGAAGAAAAAGAAAAAGGTTTGCTATTTTTATTACTTTTCTACTTTAAAATAATATTTAAATTCTAATTTGAAATTAACACATATACACTGATATACGCAGGTTGCACCCGTTGAAGACACAGTTGATATACAGGTTGCACCCGTTCAAGATACAATTGATATACAGGTTGCACCCTTTTAAGAAAAAAAAAAGAGAAAAAAGAAAAAATAAAACCAGCTGAGGTTTGAGTTTCTTAACAATAACTTTAATACACTATTGTCATGTTCATGTGATGATGTGTAAATAATGTGTTTGATAATATATGACTGGTGTATGTGATATATATGATTATTTGTGTTTGGTGTATTAGATGATATGTACTTGATGTATCAGATGGTATGTGGTTAGTGTATATGATGGTATGTGTTTAATGTATGTGGTTGTATAGCATAATATGTGACTAGTACAAGTAATCATATGTGTCTACTATATGTGTCTAGTATGTATGATGATATATTCCTGATGTATAAGATGATATGTTATTGTTGTATGTGATGATATGTGGCTGGTGTATAGGATGATATGGGATTTCTGTATGTGATGATATATGGCTGGTGTAACTGAGATATGTGGTTGTTGTGTCTGGTGTATTAGATGATATGTAGTTGTTCTATGAGATGGTATGTGATTGGTGTATGTGATGGTATGTGATTGGTGTATGTGGTTGATGTGTATGATAATATGTGYCTAGTATATGTAATATGTGGCTACTATATGTGTCTAGTATATATGATGATATGTCCCTGGTGTATAGGATGATATGTGATTGGTGTATGTAATGATATATGGTAGGTATAATTGAGATATGTGGTTGTTTGTGATTGGTGTATGTGATGGTATGTGGTTGGTGTGTAGGATAAAATATGTGGCTAGTATATGTAATGATATGTCGCTACTATATGTGTCCAGTATATATGATGATATGTGTCTGGTATATAGGATGATATGTGATTGGTGTATAGGGTGATATGTGACTGCTGTATATGATGATATGTAGCTGGTGTATAAGATTACATGTGATTGGTGTATGTGATGATGCTTTTGTTTGTGTTTGATGGAATACATGGTATGTGGTTTGTGTATGTGATGGTCAATTTTATTTATTTTTCAGGTTGTACTGCAGCAAATTCGTAAAAGAAAAGAACCTGCAACTGACTTAGCTAATCCTCCTCCTCAGAAAAAGAAAATTTTTCGCAAATTTAACCCAGATCATATCCGGTTTAGGACATCTCCTAACCCTCTCTTCAAACTGATAGAGCATCTGAATGAAGAACAGAAAGAGGCAGTTAGAGATATTGYATTTGCAGGAATGTTGAAGTTATCAACTCGAGAAAACCATGCTGAGTTGGTAACATTTCTGATAGAGCAGTTTGATTGCTTCAGATGCTCAATTAAATTGGAGAGA
>BMAC01000742.1:94291-104576 GCA_014905375.1 Phtheirospermum japonicum
TAATTTGATGTTCAACAACTATTGGTGTTGCTGCTCTTTTTGGTGTGAGGGATACACTTGTTGTGGCTGCCATTTTTGGCTCCAGGTGGGTTTTTCTTACTCTCGTTTTTGTAGCCTTGTTTTGAGCACAATAGATATTGCCAAACAACTACACCATCATGTGATTTTATTTTTGTGCTATGACGGACGTCGAAACCAACCTCCTTGGCATAAGACTTGTAAAACTGTATAGCTTCATCCAAGCTTTTGAATTTCCTGATTAACATAAGGCTTAATCGAATCCTTCACATATCGGAATCCAATATTTTGTAGAGCTAGGTGTCATGACCATAGTTTGTCGAACAGTCTCACAATTGTGGGAAGAACATTCAACATCACCTGCAAATGATCGCATTCAATCAGTGCAGAAAACAAAACATGCCACATATAACATGACGGAAAAATTATTTAAAACTTCACGACACGTGAAAAACACAATTCAGCACGGACGTGCAAAAATTAACACTCAATTGTGCAAAAAACAAATTAGACAGCAACCACGTTAGTCGACGACAAGAACCGAGTTTTTTAAGAATTCACGATACGTGGAAAACAACTTTCAGCACATACGTGCACAAGGTAACACGCTAAAGTGCACTAATTGACACTGAATTGTGCAAATACATATGTGACAGCAACCACGTTAGACGACGACAAGAACCGAGTTTTTTAAGAATTCACGACACGTGGAAAACAACTTTCAGCACATACGTGCACAAGGTAACACGCTAAAGTGCACTAATTGACACTCAATTGTGCAAAAAACAAATTAGACAGCAACCACGTTAGACGACGACAAGAACCGAGTTTTTTAAGAATTCACGACACGTGGAAAACAACTTTCAGCACATACGTGCACAAGGTAACACGTAAAGTGCACTAATTGACACTCAATTGTGCAAAAAACAAATTAGACAGCAACCACGTTAGACGACGACAAGAACCGAGTTTTTTAAGAATTCACGACACGTGGAAAACAACTTTCAGCACATACGTGCACAAGGTAACACGCTAAAGTGCACTAATTGACACTGAATTGTGCAAATACATATCTGACAGCAACCACGTTAGACGACGACAAGAACCGAGTTTTTTAAGAATTCACGACACGTGGAAAACAACTTTCAGCACATACGTGCACAAGGTAACACGCTAAAGTGCACTAATTGACACTGAATTGTGCAAATACATATCTGACAGCAACTAGCCCAAACGCAAAAAATCAATCAGACAGCTACCAAAACTGAAATTCGACAAGTAGAAAAATAGAACTGAAAAATACCTGATTCATCTTCAATAGAAGCCATAGGTGCAACCGAAAATTCACGCTGATCGGATTTTTCTGTTTCTTTGAAAAAGAGAAATCGCTGTGTTCTCGGATTTCTAGAAAATAGGAACGGATTTCTGAAATCGCTGTGCGGGATTAATAGGATGGATTGTAGATATCTTCTTCGCCACAGTCGGATTTGATATGGTTCCTTTTGCGAGAGGTCAGATTCTCTTCCGCCGCTAATTCCGCCGCCAAGGTTTCGCCGCCAAGGTTCGCCGCCGCCAAGGTTTCGTCAAGGTTCCGCCCGCGAATTCCGCCGCCAAGGTTTCGTGACCCAAATTCGATTTCGCCAAGGTTCCGCCGCGAATTCCGCCGCCAAGGTTTCGTGACCCAAATTCAATTTCGCCAAGGTTCCGCAGAATCAGGCCCAGAATCTCCTTCGCAGCAGGTCGTTTTGTTTCACGCAGCAGTTGGGTTTGGGTGGGTTTTATTTCACGCAGCGGGTGGGTTTGGGTGGGTTTTGTTTAGCGGGTAGGTTTAGGTTTTGATTAAATCTAATCCATTAGATTAGATTAGTTATAATGGCTATGATTCATTCTCATTTCTCACCCACGGACCCATTCTCACCGGAACCCAACCCTATATATATATATATATTTATATATATATATAGGTTCATGTGAGAACCAATTCCCTAAGTGGGAATTTTAGGAACCACTACTTTAAAAACAACAATAATAATAATGGTGATAATAATAATCCTACAATTGAAGTTGCATGTGAATCTTTGTTTCAAATTCAGCATGTGAATATTTGTGTCAATTTTAGTTGCATGTGTAAAATCTGTGTAAATATGAGACATGCAAAAAATACTTAAAGTTTATCAAAAGTAATTTAGTAATTCAGAATGTGAATTATAAATATCAAAAGGAAAAAACATCGTTCAATTTAAATTCTGAAAAAAAATTCTAAAACTACATTAATTGTCTTATTTACAATAATATCATCTTATAATAAGTACCAATACTTTGCTCTAGATAATGTATTATTTCCTAGTAAAAGAAAAGGATTATTATTAATTAAGTGATATAAACTGTTTCTAATTTTTGTGGAGAGAGAAATGAGAAAGGAAGAAATCTTATATCTGGCTTAAAATTTCAGAGTGGCTGAATTGTCAAGACTGCTTCGAAACCGGCCTTTGTCTTTCTAGCATTGTAGTTGCTTTCGTCAACTTAGATTTTAGAAGGTAAATCTTATTTTTTTCCCTCTTTAATCTAACAAAATTCAGCAGATAGTTGTGTGGTATTTTTGATGCAATTTGTAACTCATTTGTAATACAGAGTAGAACACAACACAATTATTTTAAAAAACTTACATGTTTGAGTGCAAGAGACAAAGATAATGGAAACGCAAAAATAAGTAATCAAGGCAGTGAATATAACCAATTGGTGTTTGACTTGGAGCTCCCTCCAATCAGCAACTATATTAATAATATATTCCGAAGACAGAATCTATATTCTAACAAAAATCGTAAAAAGGATTATTTTATTAATTGGTTGAAATAGAAAAACGATGGTAATTCAAAATAATATAAAAAATAATTTAAAGATATAAACATGTAATAAAATTTAACATGCATAAGTTTTTTATGATTTTCACCTATAATCAGAACTTTCTTAACATATGCTACAAATATGGAATTTGAAAAAATAATAATTATAGCACGTAATTGCAAATAAATGTGAGACATGAAGAAGAATGCGCCACAGATCAATTATCATATCCAAAGTAGCAAAATCAAGAGGATCGAAGATAATAGACGTCAAAATCAAGTCGAAGAACCAAAGTCAATATATTTTTATGAAGACATTTTTATTGTGAATAATAAAGGGCAACATAACTTACAATAGTCCCACCAAAAAACAGCAGGTACTGAACAAAACATGATCTATACTCAGGCTTTGTCTTTATTTTGAGATAGCTTACTTTCCTTCCGATTATTCAGATTGTCTCGGTCACCTATTACAAACTCAAACATCAAGAAAAGTTTTAAAACCTAAATGCGCTAAGTAAATTGAAATATTGTTTCACCCAAAAAGATTATAGCAGAAAAAATAAATACACAGCAAACAGAAACAAAAAATGCAAAAATGCAGCAGTAACAAAAATAGCCAGAAAAGAATAGAAAGTGAGTATCGTAGGGTGTAAAAGCTACCATTCACAAAATATATAAAATATTGAACATCAATTTAACCAAGATATAGATTCTATGTANTTGGCACAAGCCTCAAGCAAAAGCATCACAATACACTGCCACTTCATAAAATCTACATTGCCGTACACTTCATAAAATCTGCTTGGCACAAGCCTCAAGCAAAAGCATCACAATACACTGCCACTTCATAAAATCTCTGCTACTTCATAAAATCTACACTACATTTCATGTATCACAAAATAAACTTGAAGTATTACATTACTTCCTAAAAATATCACAAAAAAAAATGAGTTTACTGGGGCTATCATCAGTCTTTTCGCCAAAGTGCTTATCACCACCTGCCTTGTCTGCGAAGGAGAAAATCTCTTTTGAATGATAAATAGAAAATTCATTAAAACAAATTGCACCACATGACCCACTATGAACCAACAAAATAAGATTAATAAATAATTTAGCATCACAGAAAAGTAAAAGGGCTCACGGATCGGTTCAGATTTGGTTTTGCCCTTTTTCGGTTTCGTGTTGAAGTTGGACTGGGCGGGGTGTAATAATCACATCCACCAGTAGCAACACCATCGGAACAGACCGACGACTCCAACCCCAAACCTCACAACCCCACAAGCACACACATGAACACAAAAAAAAAATGCCCCAACCCACAAAACCAAGCGCAAACGCACACATGAACACACAAAAAATGCAAAATCGACTACGCGGTGGAGCGCCTCCACACCCGTTGGCCATGACCTATGACAGAAAAGAGGGAGAGCGAGGATTTGAAAATATATATTTGTAGAGTGTCACGTGAGAATTCGAATGGTGGTGGCCGATCTTGTAGATTTGAAGACAATTTTAACGGATTAAAAGAATTTAATCAGAGATTTGTTGTTGATTAGGGTGGTAAATCATGAATCCAGCTTCGACCAGCCGATCTGAGGTCTGCGATTGAGAGAGAAGAGGAGAGACGCGGACAATCTAATCTGCGATGGAGAGAAGAGGAGAGAGGCGGCCAAGTCTGATTTGTTCTTTTTTATTTTTTTTGTATTAATAATAAATAAGTGGTATGGGTGGGCGGGTTTAAGTTAGGGCGGGTCAAATAGTAGAATGTGGTAAAAAGTGGTGTCATTCTATGAGATCGGTCTCACCCAAGACCTACTCTATATTGATAATATAATAAATAAGTGGTTATACTAATTTAAACAAAAGTAGAATAAGATAAAGATTAAAACAATATATTTAAGAAATTGAAGAATTAAACATTATATAGAACATGGTTAACAAAACTATTATTAATCAAAAATCTATAGTTTAAAATTATTAAGTACTTCCTTGTACACAACATTCGTATTTTTTTCTACGTTTATATTTATCATCGCAAATCAAGATTTTTAAACCTTTTCGATTGGTCACCATTGATATTGTAACATACAATTAACCATGACTGAAAAAAAGTTTTTTCAAGAAAAGTCCAGCCTGGGAAAGATATTGGCGTTGACTTTTATTAATTGTCACTGCATATGACAAAATAACCGGGAATTGCCTTCGTTTAAACTTAAAAGGCAACCTACGATCGGATGGTGTTACGGTCATTCATGGGATGAATACTTATTCACCTGTGTTACTTCCTTGGAGAATCGTTGCCTCAAAAACACGACCACCCAATTTCGTAACTACCAATCTATTTCCATTGCACAAACCAAGTGAATGATCAATATTTCTCAACAACGTGAATGAAGTACCAACTTTCAATCATATCTCATGATTCGGCAACCCAAATGACTTGATTGTGTTGAAAAACTAGGGTGAGTTGACATATTGCAAAATGTCAACATTTGCATCAGATTTACACGCACTATCTGAGCTCAAATATATCTTACATTCTGCTTCATTCAATGAAATCATATAATAACTTATTAAATTGACTACATCAAGTGTTGGTGCAATAATAGCTCGGCACTCCAAATAAACAGTACAGTCAGCATTTGTTCCAAATTGTGGATAAGTGTTGACCATAATTGATGCAATAGGGTCACCATCATCTAACAACAATAAATCCTCTCGGATGTTGATTTCAACGATTCCATCATTTGATTCTCCAACCTTCCCATCTCCAATGCTATTTATCCATTGAGAAAAATCTTTCAATTCAATCGAATCAGACTCTGAGCTGAGATTTTGAAGCCTCATATTCTTTGTCAATTTCAGAACCTTACAATGTCTCCATAAGTGGAAAGAATTGATGGTTGCATGTACTATGTCTGGCCTAGTACCTTTAGGAATCACCAGAAGAATTTGGCAAAAACATCCACCAAGTACAATAGTTTTACCTCCGAATTGAATATCTCTAGCATTTGGATTCTTGAATCCCATAATATCATTCAAGGTTTTGTCTAAAGCTTCAAAACAATGTATGTTCATAATCAGAGCTTCATCCCAAATTATCAGTTGTGCATGCACCATTAATTCCGCAAGGGGGGTCCCCTGGAAAATCGCACACGATGATTCTTCGTGGAGATTGAATGGAACTTTAAACCTAGAATGACCGGTTCTTCCTTTTGGAAGAAGAAGAGAAGCTATGCCGCTAGATGATACATTTAATACAATCCCACTATTAGATCTTACGGCTGCAGAAAGAGTCCTCCAAACAAAAGTTCCTTCAGTTCATTCATATCTATAAACAAATAATAAGCCCCCCTTTGTTGAAAAAACAGATTTCATGACCTCGACATACACATGTTTTTTATCTTTATTCAAATTTTGAAATAATTTAGCGTGTTCTTGAATGAGGGCATCACGGTCATAGTCCGATTTCTCAGTAACAAACCTATTAAAACAAATATTAGAGTCGACTTCAGTTGGAATGGGCATTCCTTTAAGCTCTTTCTTATGCTCTGCAACAACTTTTCCACTTCCAGTAAAGCAAGGTTTTGTATTTCAGCATCACTCATTTTAAAATCTGTACAAAAATATTTTAAAAATAATTGTACTTTCACTAATTTATATGAAAAAATATATAAAAGAACACTATAAAAAAATCAATGATATAATTAAAACTTATTAATTAATACCTTTGTTATTTCTCAAGTTTTGTTGTTTGTATAAAATGTCATCTGATAAGTTTTTCCAACATTTTTTCCAAACTTTTTTCCGGTCGAGATATACAATTGGACGCAAGCAATGTCATGAATAAAGACCTAATAGAATGTGCAGATCCCCATAACTTGCTTCTTCGATGCCATCGATATATTCTCTATCATATTCCAGTAGCCCAACTGAGTAGCAGGCATCAAGATATGTATCATGTTGCTTTTCGTTCACTTTTTTTAAGTCATTGTGACATTGTGCTCCTCGGACAACATTGAGGAGGCACCTAGCATTTAGTTATCACCGGAACCTGGGGGAACATAATATAACCGAACAAATTGCAATCTTTGTTTCCTAGGAGTCCACTCATTTTTTTTAGTTTCAAACAAAATACTGAGGAAACTCGGTATACAACAAATTTCGAGCTTCGGGATGTTACTTGTTAGCCTCAAACCAACCCAAAAACATTGTATGAAGTGTTGACTGACGTTTCATCACATCGTCCAATGAGTCATTATCATTATATAGTACTCTTTGCTCTCCTAGAAGATGAAAACTCAAGCGTAGGACGGAAGGACTTTTATACTGAATTTCATAGCCAAAGATTCTCCAAATAGCCTCACATGGAGAAATGTAATGACAATCCCAATACATGTCGATCTCATCAATTTTTGGCTTTCGTCCAACATTGTTACCACTTTGGTAAAATGTTGTTGTGACCCTATCATTTCCCTTGTTCACATATTTGAACAAATATTTGATAGATCTAGACTGATTACACCATTCAACGTTCATGTGTGCTCCATACTTTAGCAACAAATAACGATTGCGTGGCACCACCCACTTATTATCTAGAGGAACACCATTTTTTGTTACCGTCCGACCAGTATTTCTAGGTCTGTACACCGGGTAACCATCATAGTCAACAGTAGTAGAGTCAACGAACCTCTTTGGATAATGTTTTAAGCATTTCTCATCAACCATGCAAGGAGAAGATTTTTTCAAATGCTCACATGGACCATGAATCATCAACTCCAAAACTGCTCCATAACACCTTGGATCTTCCTCCTCATCCGGAATCTCGGCTGAAATAATTCGATCAATATTGCTTGCATTAGGGTATTTATCTTTTTTTGGTAGAAATAGAAGAATGTGAGTATGAGGAAGGCCTCGTCCTGGAACTCCACAGTGTAAATAACTACATAAGATGAAAAGTTAAAAAATGAATAAATTGATGATGTATAGAGGTTATTTTAAAATAAATAATTTTAATAAATATATGTTTTGATATGCTCAACGGAAACTATATTTCCAAATATTTGGTTGTCACGTAAATCTCTAATTAAGCCATCCAATTTCATCTTGAATATTCTTGAAACTACATCAGGACGATCTTATGACTTAAGATTCCTGATCTCGACAAATCGTACAATCTCTGGCCATTTTGGATTGCACGTGAATGTTTTGAATAAATCTGGATTTCCAGCCCATCGACAAATTGCCATATCATCTTGGTAATTCTGAATCATATACCTTGCACCACCGGTAAATATCGCTAGCAAAACAACTCTGTTACCATGCTGCAACTATTTGTTTCACCATGTACTACAGCATCAGCAATTCCATTATACATCTCACTCCACAACTCTTTTTGATGGGTCCTAACATACCATAATCTTGAAGATTCAATCATGGTATATCCATCAACTATAAACTGTTGTATAAGCCTTTTGCAATAGAGGATAGTAAGATACTCGGTTAAACTTTCAAGCAATCGGTGCAAGAAGAACTCCCTTTGGCTCACATAATTTCTTCCATTTTCTATCGATTTTCGATGGTCAGCAAAAGGTATATCTTGCCTATAATTATATTCACCGTAAGTAAATAATAATGGATACTGTAGAGTAAGGTAAGATGGATGTAACTCATCGATACATTTCAATTTTCCAGATTTTCTTTCTAAAATAATATCCCTATCACCCATATATTTTTCAAAATCACCAACAACTAAGATGGCAAGTTCATCGGCTTCGGGTAGATTTTATGTTCTTGCACCTGTGACTCTTCTCCCAATAAGGCGTAGTTTCATTTCGATAAATCCATCTTTGGGAAACTTGTCCTTGAAATTTCTAAATGACTTAACCAAATTATTTGACCTATCTAACATGGATTTGAGTTCAACAACAGTTTTGGTATGTAGAGAGTTGTTTTCATTGCCTTTTCTGCATAAATGTAAATTATAAAATACGAATATTGTAAAAAAATAATATATTAATTGAATAACCAATGATAATTTATGAAATTGAAAATCACACGTAACCGAATTAATTCGATTTTGAACTTCATTTGCAGTATCGTATATATAAAGTTGTATAAATTTCGGTGTAAAACTTTCTTCTGGCAAAAAACTCCCCATTAAATGATAGTTTTGACCGTGTATAAGGAATATCGGTGGCGAATTTCCCGTGTTCATACTTGAATAAATTTTTTCACCCATCGAAGTAAAAGAAAACATGTTGTATGATCGAATATTCTTTAAAAAAATGTCTACTTTTATCACTAAAATCGAATATTAGATCATACAAAACTTGTGGTGGCTTCTTCAAAGGAGGCAACACGATCTTTTTCTTGTCACAATAGGTAGAGTACTCCGGTATGGTAGTTTCAACACTTGGCTTCAATCTCTCTCCATACCAAAAATATGCTGAACAACGTCCACATATGAATCATCAATATCCCAATAAACTGTTCGATAATAAATTTAAACAAATGAAGGTGTCATTGAAATCAATAATTATATATATATATAGGTATAGGATCGTGTGAGAATAGATCCGTAGGTGAGAAATAAGAATGAATCCTGACCACCCATTTCTTACTATTTTTAATTAAAAATTCGGTGGTCATTTTGTAATTTTTAAAATTCGGTGGTCATTTTGTAATTTTTAAAATTCTGAGGTCATTTTGTAATTAACATTATTTCAGGTTGTAATCTCCGTCATTCACAAACCAGAAGCAAAATCGCCTCTCAGTAACCTTTCGTCTCCAAGCAAAATCAGAAGAACAAACCTTTCGGCTCTCAGTAACCGTTCCTTCTCTCGCCATTTTCGCCATTCACAAACCAGAAGCAAAACTCTTCGTTTTCGTATCCGTTCTTCTCTCCGTAGCAAAATCCCCAAAATGCGCTTCTCCTCATCGTTGCAAAATCCCGAAATCTCAATCGTAGTGCATTCAATCGATGGGAAAAAGTCCGCAGAAATCTCAACCGAAGAAGAAGAAGAAAACTTCACCGCAGAAATCTCCGCAGAATGCTGGTACATTTTCCTTTTTTTTCCCTTTTTTTTTGTGAATTTGTGATGATTCAAAATTCCGAAACCCTAGTTTATAATTTCTGTGATTTAACCGTGCGATAATATACTTCCGAGATGTCGAACTCTTTTTTCTTGACTTGGAAATATATCGACGGATAGTTGAGCCCGTCCGCTCCTTTTGCTCGTGGAATGTTGGAGCAGTTGTATTTTTTGTTGCCGGTTAACAGAGTGATGTCTTCACTTGTGTACCTTTTGTCTACAGAGTAAACTTACGTAGGAGATTGTGTCTATATTTTAGAACAGGCCAGGGTGCAATTCATCGGTCGGGTTGAGTTGCCCTGAGCCGGTTGCTAACTCAGCCTCGGC
>BMAC01000742.1:104601-126203 GCA_014905375.1 Phtheirospermum japonicum
TTTTTAAATATTGAATAATTTGTAGATTGAAAGCTATATGGGTCTCTTTGTAAGTAATTAAAACTTTCAGGAGTAATTAAATAAAATATTGGAAAAACTCTAGATAGAAAGATAAGTGGTCAGTTTMCAATTAAGAAAAACTTTTAGGGGCAGTTTCTGAAATGTTCAAGAACTTATTCATTAYATCTAAGTGGGTATTTTTATAATTATGCCAAAYTTTTAGGTCAYTTTTTAAATATTGAAAAACTTATAGATTGAAAGATAAGTGTATGTTTGGCCTAAACAGATGCTTTTAGTTAAGTAACCGACGTCGTGATCTATGTAATCTTTGTATTCGTCGACTTTTTTCTCCTTTTATTAATAAAATTTGTAATTTAGTTTAAAAAAAGGATAAGTGTATGTTTGTAATAAGAAAAAAAAATCAGGAAAAACTTATTAATCAATAAAAACTTAAAAAAAAGTCCAATTATCTTGTCAAAGTTACATTTCCATTCACTGTGCATGCTAAATATGTAATTGGTTAAACTCATAACGTTCGAAATTTCATAATTCGAAATTTGAGAAATTAGAATGATACAGTCATTGTTTTTGTCCTAAACTTTGCATATTTACATTCTGGGATAATTACAAATATTACAATATAATGTTGAGCCTATTTACCAAAAAAGTCCAATTATCTTTTCAAAATCACATTCTCAACCTCTTTATCTTCAAGAAACACATATTCCCCCCTCAATACATGCAATTTGTAAAATAAAAATATTTATGAAGGAGAGTTATTAAAATTTTGAAAGTTAGTTATTATAAACTAATAATAATTAAGTTAAACAATTTTTATAATTGTTTCTAAAATTATTAAACACCTCTATTTGTTAAAAATTGTGGTAGTCAATAAAACTACCCAGAAGTTTTGCCTAATTTCCCCCAAAAATATAATAATACTAAAACATATTACAGTCTGCTTTTATTTAAAAAGATTGTTAGTGGTTTATTTTAATTAAATCTTAACATTCTAAAATTTTAATTTTATTTTTGTACACATAATTTGATATGGCTATACATTTGAATGCAAAACATCAGAGATAAAATACTAAAATGTCAGGAAGCACAGTAACATAATGAAAGAATCATATTTAAAAAAAAGAAGAAGAAGAATCTAAATATATGTATATATGCGTAACTGTTATATCATCAATTAGTCATTTTCATTTTTCTTAAAAGCTTCAAGACTTACGAAGAAAATACCTGGCTATCTAGGAATGTACAAACAACAATGATTATTATCCCTAAATGAACATATGCACTGCTGTGAGATATCTGCAAATCAAAAACAATATATAATAACGATGATTATTATCTCATGCTTTGCATATTCACCACCAAGTAGAAATATAGCATCTAAACCAGAAGCTTTAACATGGAGGTAAATTTACCCAAAAAAAAAAACCATAACAGTAAAGAGATAATTATGCAAAAAGGGTATGCCTACTCTTCCACCTTGTAACTAATACAATGGTTCTATGCCGACATTCAAAAAAGAACAAAAAACTAAATCCAGTAAAGAGGTCAAGAACTTAATCCCAAAAAACTACCGGAATTATGTTCATTTTCTACATATGTTCTGCTAGAATATAACGCAGAAAAAAAAAAGAATTATTGTTTGATATTTATCAGCTTATGGGTTCTCATTTACACATGATAATTCCCATTCCCATCGCTGTATATAAACATATATATACTGTATAATTCAAAGCAGTTCGAAGATGACTTCATTCCTCTACTCTTCAAAAACATTTTTATACCCTTTACTCAATTAATTAATCAATTCACAAATTCATTTGAAATCCCAAGAGCCCAGATAATAAAATCAAATAAAATATACACACCAAATATAATCACAAATTTAATTCTACTAMTTCTAAAATATAATTCGATAGCAAACACTTGAAGATTAATTAAAAGAAAATACCTTAACACCGATATGTAACTCAGTCACATCCCCATATTTCTTCATCAAACCCATATACACACCTGTAGTAATAAAATTAAACATCACAGCATTTAGATTATAAAAAAAACACCTCAGTATCTCCAGTCATTAAAACAGCAAATGAATCGCATTAATAACAAAAAACAATTGAATTGCAACAAATAAACACTGAATTAAAACACTAATATTAGAAATCACATTCATGAACCAAAAGTCATATTCCATATTAATTTATAAACCAAAAATCATATTCATGAACCAAGAGTCATATTCATAAACCAAATCAACTAATTAATGTGAAGCAATTGTAAATTCATAGAAATCATACGCTGAACACTGGTGTTCAAATGAATATCGACATTGACAAAATTACCAAAAACAGTCTCCAGATAATAAATTAAAAAAAAAGAATTAGATTTAAACAATGGTATTCATAATCCATATAATTTGAAGCAATTGTATATTCATAACAATCATATTCCAAACACAGGTGTTTAAAAATAATTGAACAACTAATATCGACATTGAATAATAATTCTCAAAAATATTTTTTAGATAATAAACAAAAAAACCAAAAAAATTAGATTAAAACAATGGTATTCATAAACCAAATAAACCAAATAATTTGAAGAACCATACAGTCTTAGAAATGATATAACCAATTTTAAAAAACTAAATTATAAAAATAAATTAAATTATAATTTAAAATGATAATTTTAGAAAATTGATATAAAAATTGAATGTAAAGAACAACAATACTAAAATTTGGATTGAAAAATATATGTAAATACAATCAAAATAGTATTAAAGTTTTAAAAAAAAAACTTACCACGCATTTTACATCTGGATCACCATTCAGAAAGGAAACCACCTGGAGTATATTCCTAAAAAGAAAAGACAAAAAAACTTCAATGTAAAGGAAGCTCGATTTCAAGCTAGCTTTCGGATATACGCACCTACGGGGTCAACTAATACTTTTTCTTTAGCTTGAAAAGTCCTCTCTTTACAAAATTGTCATGAATATATACACCAAGCCTCAAATGGAATTAGCCCAAGTATAAGTAAAAAAAAATGGTGCATTTATTCGTGTAACAAAAGATTACAAAATGAATGTAACAAAAAGCAGATTAGAAACACTAAAGATTACATCAAAATGAATGTCAGGTTGATAGATTAAAAAATCATATAAAATCCGAAATAATAGCAATTGAGTCGAAGAACATGAAGCAAGAATTTAAAAAGGAGATTCTGAAACTAATAATTCAGTAATTAAATCAGGCATAATTCATCGAAGAACTCAAAGGAGAAATAAAAAGAGAGACTCAGACTAACAATTCAGAAATTAAATATAAAATAGAGAAATTTTGATACCACTTTTGTTGAATGATTATTCACGAACTGACCGAGTGATCTTTCCTTCGAAATATAGCACTTGAAAAAAAAATTGAATATCTAATTCAACAATTGCAACAAATTCGCAAAGAAATCCAGAACTGGAATCCAGACATTTGGAAGAGAAGAACTTATAAATCGTGAAAACAAATCGTTGAGGAAAAACATAAAGTTTGTGAGATGAAAAATCGCTGAACATATATTAAATAAGGACATAATTTATACTCAATAATGTTTCTGGGTATGAAGTTATCGTCTGAATAATTGGGATGCAAGAGATTGAAAAATGGGTTTGTGAAGCAGGGATAGAAAGAGCGGTGGCTAATCTCTCTAAAAAAAAGTTAAAACCTAAAATCCATTGACCATCCTTTTTTCGTGTAATAATGTCATAATAAAATGAAATAAATAATTATACAGAAAAACCAAAAAAAAAAATTAAGGATGTAATAAAGGAATGGTTTGGTGGGCGGTTAAACAAAGAATTTTTACCAATTTTTCTTAATTGTTTCTCTCTCCTGCCAAACTCCCTCTTTATATATATATAGATATAGATATAAATATAGATATAGATTGGCCAGTTTATTATTTGGGGTCGGATATATGCACCCCAAAATTTTATTAGTTGACCCCAAAATATTTTAGACAAAAACAGTCATAAATGAAAAGACTAAAATAAACATACTACAATATATAATTAAAATTAAAAAATAAAATTTATGCAATCTTTCATTTATTATAAATTTCTTTTATTATAATAATGGTGATATAGTGTGGCGGCGACGGGCTCCGACTTAAGGCCATGTTCTGCATCCTCATCTCGGCAACCACGCGGTGGCGTCTCGTCAGAGAAGGGCCGAGGCGACAACTTCTCCGACGACCATTGGCTGGACTCGAAGGCGGCGATGGGGTTATCGGCCCGAGATTATTCCGACGGCGAAGATGAATGTTTTGGCCGACTGAAAAGGCAGGTCATGGTGGTCGTGAGTGCAACAGGCGATGGTGGCTGGTGCTTTTGGAATTCGGCAGTGGCGGCGATTCGGTTGAGGATTTTGACGATGGTGGGGACTGGAAAATAGTGGCGGTCAGGTTTAAGATGGTTGCCGAAAATTGGATTCGACGGCAGCGGTGGTGGCTATACTGGTGGTGGATTTCCGCCGTTGTGTTTTTGACAACCGGGTTTGAGGCAGTGGTGGCCGAATGGTGATGGATTTTGGGGAAAACGGTGCATCTGTGGCGGAGACGGGGTGGTTTCTGCCGTTGGTTTGGACTTGAAGGCGGTTCCAGTTTTTGAGGGGGTTTTGGCTTGGGGAAGAAAACCGGCAGTGGTATCGGGAAATTTCCAACTACTGCAATCAAATCAACGGAGTTGCTGGGCAAAGCTTTAGAGACTGTATCTCATGAAGGCTCTTCGCGAGAACTAAATGAAATGTGGTGTTTTCCAGAGCAGGTTGCTATTTATTTCTGCTTGTTGGTGAAAGTGACTTTTGGATCTACTCCTAGTCATTTTTGTTTGTCTTGTCTAGGGATAAACCTTTCTATTCATCTTATTTTTGTTGAACTATGACCAAGGTAATCCATGATCTACTAAATAGGTTTAATGTGTAAGAATGAATCGTTTTGTCCTTTTTCTTTATCATTGATGGTATAATTTGTCACTTCATATTAAAAAAAAAAGAGTTTAATGAGAACAGATGAAAGGCTGCGTTGGAGAAAAAAAGAAATTTATAAAATAGGAGGTATTATTATATAATAAAAATTTTTATTTTATTATTATATTATATGGGGGGTAAAATAGGGTGTTTGTGGGGTTGATTTAGTAAAAATAAATGTATTTTAAAATTTTTTGGGGTGTTTTTAGCAATTGGGGTCAACTTATAAAACCTTGGGGTGCGTATATCCGCACCCTTATTATTTATTTTATTTATTTTATTAAACATTTTTTAATACCGTTTTCACATCATTTATTTCAAAACCGACGTGAGATATTATAAGTTACGTCGGTTAATTGACGTAAACATATCACATATACGTCGGTCTATTTAGAACTGGCGTGAAAAATATTTTACGTCGAGTTTTATATAACTGACGTTAAACAACCGACGTTAAATCCATGTTTTGTAGTGGTGTTTCTTGTTTTAACTATGAGATTTTATAATGAGTTTAATTTTTTAAACTACAAAGTACATTATGTATATTTTGTTCAGTAAAGAATAAATACCCATGTTATGAGAACAATATAAGCCAAATATGTTATAGGTTTCGATATTTTAGACAATGCCTTTGAACTTTAAGGTATTGTTTTGCATGTAATTGTGGTGTTTTTCCCGTATTTTTAATTAGGATTTTATATATTTTTTTTTGAGTCGATTAGTTAGTTTTCTAGGTTGTTTTCCTTGTTTTATTGTTTTCGTGTTTCTTTTTGATTTTATATTTAATTTGGTTAAATGGGTTCAATTGATTTGAGGATTGGTGAAATTCTTGAGTTTTTATGTTCAAAATCCTAGGTAAAGGCATTAAGGGCCAAAGTTCAAGGTAAGTCGTGCCAAAATCGGTGCCAAGAACAAGTCCAAAAAGAGCCAAAAATTCTGGAATGCTAGCCAAGGCACGACACTCCTCGCCAAAAATGACGCCAAGCCTTGGCGCACGCCAACATTGATGCCAGATTACACGACAGCCCGCCCGCTCGCCCGCGCCTGTGCGCAGTGCTCGCACCCGCGCGCGCCTCCCGGCAGCAAGGCAGCGCCCGACACTTGCCAATATCGTCGCAAAATCCCACGCCACAACCGACACCAACATGCGCGCCAGGCCATGCCAGTCCCCAGCCGCGCAGCCCCTAGCCACCAGCGCCCACTTACCGATAGCTGCGCCTAGGGCCCGCGCCCGCGCGCTCCCAGGCTCGGCCATGACCGAGCCACATCGAGCCACCCTGAACCAAATCGAGCCAAAAGGCTAGCAAAGTGTCTAGAAAGACCATTCCGGGTCAAACTTGGTCAAACCCAGGAAATCCAAGTCTTTAAGGCTAATTTGGCCCATTTAAACCCAATTAAACCTAGTATAAATAGGAGACTACTCTCATTTTGTAAAAAAATCCACTCTCCTCCCAACCCAAGCATGGGTTTGGGATTAAATTGCTCTCTCTAGATTTTAGATTTAATTTCAAGCTTTTCTTGGGTTTGTAAGCTCAAGAAGAATTCAAGTACTCCCTTGGATTTTATTTTTATTGTAATTTCATTCAAGCTTTTCGATTCTCTTCTTATTTCGAGTAAGTTTTCTTTAATTTCATGCTTTTAGCTTTAGCTCTTAGATTAATTGTTAGATCTTGTGAATCGTCCATGGAACCTAGGTGAGTGACACACCTTGATCATAGATCGAGTCCTTGATCGTCCTTATTATGAGTATTTCATTCTTGTTCTTTAATTTTCATGCTTGTTCTTCATTTATGAATTTTGCCTTAGCTCATAGATTTCTAGTTAGATCTTGTGAATCGTCCATAGAATCTAGGTGAGTGACACACCAAGATCATAGATCGAGTCCTTGATCGTTTTTATTTTAAGTATATCATATGCTTTATTTTGGTTTTTATTTTCATGCATTGTTTTATGTTAAATCCTAGATCTACTCTTAGTTTCTTTTTATTTTTCAAAAAGATTTAAACTTTCACGTTAACTTTTATTGCTCTTTCTATTGGTGCTTTCAATTTTTGTTAATTTTCATTATTTGGATTTTTATGTTCATGCAAGCATAGTTGTACCTTAGGTTGCTTTAGTTGTACTTGGTGAAACATTGCTTTTACTTGCATATTTTCATTCTTGATTGCACTTTCAATTTTGGCACACGCTCGAGGTAAACTTGCATCTTACATTTCCTAGTTAGTTTATTTTCATAATTTTTCATTTTATTTTCATTTTCATTTATATTTCAAGCTAAAAACACGTTGATTCTTACAACTGAATCGAATTCTGATAATACCGAGCCAATGAACCCACTTTTCATATTTTCAACACCACTCAAAACTACTCTTCAAAATGGCGCCGTTGCGAATCGACATGGTTAAGGTTTTCGATTTGCTTGTAGTTTCTTTGTGTTTCTAGCTTTCTTTTGTATTTGACGTTTTTGTTAAGTATGCAAGGTACTTCTGGCATTGGAGGTTCATTCCCCACATGGGAGGTCATGTTGCAAACCATATTAGGAATGGGATGAGTTATAATGGATTTGGCAACGTGGGAGGGCATGGTGCAAACCACGTTGCCAATGGTGGAATCGGCTATGGTTAACCCAACATAGGAGGGCATGGTGCAAACCATGTTGGGTCGAGCGGCTTCATGGGTACGAATGGTTCGTATGGCGGTTACAGAGCCCCCAATCATCAAATTCCAAATATGTATAATGGAGGCTTGTTTAATCCAAATGGGATCGTTAGTGATATGTCACTAAAATCCGTACGTGATATTGTGTGGTATATGAGGGTATTTATGGTAAGCGACCTCATCTCTTGGAAGGAGCGTATCCTCTGGGAGGTGAGCGAGCTTGTTTATAGAGTAGCGACCTGGAATATGCAGATGAGTTCTCATATAGGGTCGCGACCTCTTATGTTTTGTATGTTGGGCGCTAGCTATTAAGCTCGGTCATGGGCTTTATAAATATCGGGCCCAAATGGGCTTATATGGATGGTCTATGGGGTCCCGACGGAATATATGGAAAGGATAATAGGCCCAGGCCTATTCTGGTAATTTAATGGGAGATTTATTGTTTATGGGAACTTAGCATATAGAAGGAATTCTAATTCTAAGTCGGTCACGGTATTTATGGAATTGTGGTGGGAGAATGAAACCGTGGATTGGGGGACACTTCTCTTCTCTATAAAAGGGGTGCATACCTCTCGTTATTTTTAAGTTAAAGTTGTTTTCTATTGTGATTTGGGCTCTCTAAAATATCTCTATCAGTATCTAACTTAAGCATCAGAGGACCTTCATGGGTCTGATCACCGACTCGACTGAAGGTGCTATTTTGTAGGACCGACGAGGTCGCTAGGAGGATCGTTGAAGGCTTAGCAGGTCGTTGTGACGTATTTGGAATCTATTTCAGGTCGCTGATTTCAGATTTGAGGTTAGTACCCCATATTCTTGGTAACCAATCCTTTTGGTTTTATCAAGTGGCGCCATCTGTAGGAAAGAGGGGCATGGAGTCCTTGAGCGAAAGGCGTGAGAAATTTCACAAGAGAAGCATGAAGAATAGTAACATACTACCCAGAACCCTACACTATGGTTCTCGATCGAACAAACCAAAGAAGAAGAACAGGACGGCGGATATCAATGAGGAAGAACCAATAAAAGACGGACAAACACCTTCTCAGGCGGAACCAGCAGTTCAGCGTTTGGCTGGCAAACCGCCGCCCTCCCCAAAGCGGCGTGACGGACTGGTAGAAGACTTGGAGGCAAAGACGCCGGAGGTTATCGCGCAGAAAGTGATTCATATAGGAACGGAGGAATGGAAGGATTTACTCAAGGATAAGCCTTGTCAAATTAAAAAGGATTCTTAGATGGGCTTATGGATTTTGTGCCTCTGGAGAGGCAGGAAGAACTGAACAAATACCTAGCGGGCGAGCTGGGTACTCTAAAGGAGAAGGTCGCTGGATTGGATGGCGAGCAGGAAGAGAAATCGATAATCAGGAAGACAAAACAAAGCGGAAGGTCTCTGTCTAGGAGATCTTCTCATAGAGGAAAAGGTCGGAGTAAGTGAAAACATGAGGATTCTTCCAGCTCTACCTCATCCACAGAGTCTCATACTCCTAGGTATAAGCGTAAAAAGGGGAAGGGAGTGAAGATAAATGGGACCATTACAAGCACCGAGGTCGCCAGCATAATAATCATACCAGCGAGAGTTGAACGCAAACCTTGGGTACGGATGGCGCATCTCGAGATAAAACGCACAAGAGTCGGAGCGGATACCATGAGGGGAACGGTGAGAATAAGGTCGGACCAGGGAATAAGGCGTTTAGAGAGATGCAGGAGGCCTTGCTAAAATTACAAAAACAAGTGGAAGGAGAGAAGTTCTATGAGGACAAGGGGCATCCCTTTTCGGATGATTTGTTGCGGGCTGCAATGCCTAAAGGTTATAAGGCATTGGAATCTCAATATCGCGGGATGGAGGATCCAGTGGAACATTTGCAGCTTTTTGAGAATGCGAGTATGTTGCATAGTCATACGGATGATGGGGCGTGTCGAGCCTTTGTATCTACTTTTAGAGGAATTGCGCAAAACTGGTTTTACCAATTGCCGCGAGGAAAATTACTAACTTTCAGGTGTTACGAGTTGCGTTCTTGAAACAATTTTCCAGTGTGAGGCAGAATGCGAAAACGGCACAGTCGCTTTTTACTATGGTGCAGCGACCTAACGAAATGTTGAAGCAATATGTTAACAGGTTTACCAGTGCCACATTGGAAGTACCTACTGCCACAGATGAGATGAAGGCGGTAGCTTTACATCAAGGATTAAGGAGAGAGGACTTACGCAAGTCTTTGGTGAAGAAAGAGGCGCGAATGTACGATGAGGTTTTGGAGAGATGCCATAAGTACATACAGGTGGAGGAAGCTCAGGAGGAATATCGGGTATGTTTTGGTAGAGAGTTCGCAGACACAGAGGTTGGTATGTCCAGAAGAGAGGTAAGGAGAGAACCTAGAAGGATAGTGCGCAGGCTCTTAACCACGAGCTCTGCGACTAGTGGAAAGCGGGAGGTGGATATGAAGAATTGGAGGAGCGAGGATTTTACACCATTGGCCCACCCATGGGCTAAGGTGTTTACTATTATGGAGCGCTTGATACCAAACGATATAAAGTGGCTGGAAGATCGCACACCAATTCCTACTCATCCTAGGTCTAAGTACTTTTGTTTGTTTCACAACAATCACGGGCATTCCACGAAAGGGTGCAGGCATCTCAGGGAGGAAATAGAAAGACTTATAAAGGCTGGGAACCTGAAGGAAGTAATTTACAGGAAAAAAGAGCCAAAGGATCCAAGGCAACCACTGCCTCCACCACCACCAAGAGACCTGCCTCAGGATCAGGTTGCGAGGCAACCACAACAAGGGAATCAGGGACATAACGGCCCGAGGAGAAGTAAGGGGAGAATAAACATGATCTCGGGTGGACCAACGAATGGTGACACCAATAGTACCCGGAAGAAGCATGTTAAGTCAGCTCGCCCGGGAACATGGGAGGTTGCTATTGTAAGCCGACGACCTCAGGTAATTGGGCCAGTCATCTCTTTTGGTCCTAATGAACGACGCGGGTTGTAAGAGGATCATAATGATGCGTTGGTAATCAAAGCTGAAGTGGCAGGGTACGAGGTCGCCAGAATCTTATATACAGACTGTCTAGAGAAGATGAAATTAGAAACCAAGGTGCGACCTGTGAATACGCCCATATATGCGTTTAATGGGGCACAGGTGATTATTAAGGGGGAGTTGACGCTGGCAGTGGTGTTAGGGAAGGACGAGTTGCAAGTAAGAATTTGAAGTTCTTGATAGTTCGGGGAAGGTCGGCATATAATGCCATATTAGGTCGACCTGCCCTCAATGCATTTAAGGTAGTAACATCAACCTATCACATGAGTATCAAATATCTGGTAGGAGATAGAGTGGGGGAAGTTGTTTTTGAACAACAGGTCACGAGGTCGTGTTACCAAGTGACGGTCAGGAGAGGGTTGATCTAGAATAAGTGCGAAAGGGATGACGATTCGCCAGAGGGAGTACTCAGTGCGAAAAAGATGAAAGAACAGGAGAATTCTGTTCAACTGCATGAGGAGTTGATGGAGATCTCATTAGAGGAAGGTCGCCCAGAGTATACTACGAGGGTGGGGAACTTTATGGCCGAAACATTGAGGGACGAGCTGATAAAATTATTAAGAGAGTTTCGGAACGTGTTCGCTATTGGAGATGGAGAATTGACAGGAGTATCTCTGGAGGTCGCACAATATTTAAATGCGGACCCAGGGGCGAGGTCGGTTAAGCAGAAGAGGAGACATTTTGGGCCTGAGTTGGATAAGGTAATTGAAGAGGAGGTGCAGAAGTTACTAAAAGCTGGACATATCCGAGAAATCCAATTTCCTGAGTACTTATCTAATATTGTGATGGTGCCGAAGCCGAGACAAAAGTGGAGGATGTGTGTGGAATTTCGTGATTTGAATAAATCCTGTCCAAAAGATCATTATTCTTTGTCGCGAATTGATCAATTGGTGGATTCAACCTCAGGGTGCGAGCTGCTGAGTATGATGGACGCCTCACAGGGGTATCACCAAATACCTCTTGCAAAGGAGGATCAGCCCAAGGTGAGGTTTATTACTTCTACGGGGACTTATTGTTTTGTATCCATGCCCTTCGATTTGAAGACTGCTGGAGCGACCTACCAGAGGTTGGTGGATCGAATGGTCAAAGACTTGCTGGGGTCCACTATAGAAGTCTACGTTGATGACATGTTGGTCAAAAGCAGAAAAGCAGAATCCCATGTGGAGGATTTGAGGAAAATACTAAGGCAGTACGGCATGAAGCTTAATCCGAAGAAGTGTGCGTTCGGTGTGCGACCTGGAAAGTTTTTGGGGTACATGGTGATAGAAAGGGGCATTGAAGTTAATCCAGAAAAGGTACGAGTTGTTTTGGAGATGCCACACCCTCGAACGGTATGTGACGTACAAGTAATTACAGGTCGCATGGCGGGCCTTAGTCGTTTAATTTCCAGGTCGGCGGAGAGGGGTGTCCCCTTTTTCAGGGCACTCCGGAAGGGATCCAAGCTCGAGTGGACAAAGGAAGCAGTGGAGGCATTTGAGGAATTGAAGAGGTCTCTGTCTGAAAAACCATTATTGACTAAGCCGATGCATGGGGAAGACCTGATCTTGTATATATAAGTTGGGGAGGTCGTAGTAAGTTCGGTGCTAATCAGGGAAGATGCGGGCACGCAAAAGCCTATTTATTATATCAGTAGGATGCTGCGGGGTGCTGAGCTAAGTTATTCCGAGCTGGATGACTCGCACATATTTGTCATGATTTTTGGTATATTTGGCTAGTGTTTTAGTTAGATTTGTTGTTAATTTTGGGTATAAGTTTGATTGATTGAGCATATTTTTGTATTTATGTATCTCCAAATTATTTTACCACATTTTATGTTTATTTTAGGTATTTTGAAGTTTTTCGGTGTTAAGGTGGATGAATGTGGGCCCGCGAGTGGAGTTTCAAAGAAATTGGGCCCTGATTTGGTATATTACAGCTGACACTAGGTCTGTCATCCACACTGGGTTACCCAGTGTCAAAACCCAGTTGTTTTGCATGTAATTGTGGCATTTTATCTAGTGTTTCTAGTTAGAGTTTAGCATTATTTGTAGTAGTTTGAGTCTTATTTTGTTAAGGTTTTAGATTATTCTATTGTTTTTAAGATTGAGATTGATTGGTGTGTTGTAATGATAAATCATGGGGTTTTTGAGTCCAAATTCTTATGTTGTAGGTGGCCAAGGGAGTTAGAGTTGCTCTAAGTCACATTGGGAGGTGTCCAAGATCGAGTCGAGACCTTAAAGTCCAAAATCCGTGCCGAAACGAAGAAATCGTGCCGGAAGAAGCTGAGATCGACTGAAAAGCTACCGATCGACTGCCTAATCGACTGGCAGTTGATCGACTGTCCTTCCAAGAATCGACAGAAATGCTGAAAATCGACTCAATTCCAAGGACTTCCTCTCCTTTCCAAGAAGTAGTCGATCGACTGCTTGCTGCCCAATCGACTGGTAGTCGATCGACCGCCCCTCCCGGATCGACTGAACTGCTCAATGATCGACTCAATTCCAGAGATTTCCCAAAAATCGACACTTCTCCAAGAAGCAGTCGATCGACTGCTTACTGTCGATCGACCGCAGTCGATCGACTAGCCACTAGCAGTCGATCGACTGGAAGTCCGGGAATCAGCGCAAATTTATGATTTTGCCTCTACTAATAGCTATTTAAACCCCATTTTTAACCCGAGAAAAAGATCAACTCTTCCCCTACTCTTGCATGAGCTTGGGAATTAATTCTCTCTTTAGATCTACTTTCTCTCTCTTAGGTTTTGAATTTAATTTTCAAGCAATTTCCTTGGGTTTGTAAGCTCAAGATGAATCCAAATACTCCTTTGGATTAGCACTTCCATTTGTAATTCAAGTTTGGGATCTCCCTTTTAATTTTAGTAAGCTTCCTTTTAATTTCCATGRTTTGTTCTTRATTTCCATGCATGTTCTTCAATCTATGCTTTTTGCTTTAGCTATTTGATTCCATGATGAAACTTGTGATTTGGCTATGAATTATAGATGAGTGACACATCTAGATTGTAGATCAGGCCTTGGATCATCATGACTTTGAGTTTTTCATATGCTTTGCTTTAGATTTTTGATTTCATGCTTTGTTTCATGCTATATGTTAGATCTGTAGCTTGTTGCTTGYTTTCTTACGTAAAGTTTTAAACTTTGTGATCAATTATCCTTGCTCTTGCTATTGGTGTTGTTATTTTTCATTAATATGCATTATTTAGGATTTAATCTCCATGCAAGCATAGTTGTACCTTGTGCTTGTATGCTTGTACATGGTGAAACATTGCTTGTTTGAGTTTTATTTTCATTGTTTCTTGCATCTTCATGTTTGAGGCACCCGATGAGGCATTCCACCAACTTGCTTTTCAATTCCTAGGGTAGTTTAGATAGCTTAATTGCTTTGTTTTCATTTTCTTTCTATTTTTCGAAGCTCAAAACACCTTGATTCATCAATTGAAACGATTTCCGATAATACCGAGCCTAATGAACTTTCAAATATTTTGAACCACGTAAAACTACACTTCAAAAATGGCGCCGTTGCAACTCGGCTTGGTTAAGGCCTTTGTTTTAATTGTTATTTCATTGTGTGTTTAGCTTCCTTTGTATTTTACGATTTCTTTGAGTGCATGCAAGGTCGTCGTTCACTTGGCCATGAATTAGCTCCTTACATTTCGACTCCCGAGTGACTACGACATTTGAGGCACTCTTTGCATTCTATTCCCGAGATGACGACTAATATTCCTAATCCCAGCACGATTTCTCCTCTCCGGGCCGATCCTCAAAGTTCGAAATCACCCGAGCCCGGATGGGAGCACATTACGAACAATAATGATGTGCCATCGAAACCCGCACCCCCGTCTCTTTCGGATGAAGCTATCGAGTATTAAGGGAGTGGTTTTCCCACTCATGCGCACGCCTCGGGCCGACCCCAAGGTATGGCTTCATTTCCCAACTCTTTTGGCAGAGGTTTAGTTCCCAACATGGGAGGGCATGGTGCAAACCATGTTGGGAATGGTGGTGGTTTGGATGGATTGGGTAACGCGGGAGGGCATGGTGCAAACCGCATTATCCCGGGTTCTCAAGGCTTTGAACGACCCGATATGGGAGGGCATGGTGCAAACCATGTCGGGTACAATGGCTCTTTTGACGATTTTAGAGCCCCGAATCCCGGCCCGCATGGTTATAAAGCCTCTCCCCACGTTTCGAATATGCTGAGCACGAACCGAGGCCCGTTTGGTATCCCCCCCGTGCGTAAACTGACCCCACTTCCGAGAGTGAATCCGTATGGGCAAGATTATGGTCTAGGTTTTGGTGATACCGGTCTTGAGCTTGAAGATGACATAGATGAGGAATATGCGTTGTTTGGGGGTTATGATCCGAGTACTCCGCCTCTCCCACCCGTTGGTACGATGAAGGAGGTGAGCCAAGCCTTCGTGGGGGCTAATATCTCATCATGTATCTATCTTCCCCCCGAGGTTATGGCTATTGATATCCGCTCCCTTGATTTCGCCTGCCTCCTGATTTTCCACGGGTTTGCTAAGGAGGACCCTCTTCAATTCATAAGGCAATTCCAATGGCATGTCTCAAGCTTTCATCGTCCAAACATGATGAGCTTGGACAATCTCAAACTACGGTGTTTTTCATATGCCCTCCAAGACAAAGCTCTATCATGGTTCATGGGTCTCCCACCTAACTCCATTCGTACATGGGAGACGCTTTCAAAAGTCTTCCTCGACAATTACTATTCCATGGAGTGAACGAACGATGTCCGAGTTAAAATTATGTCTTTCAAACAAATGAAGAACGAGCCGTTTCATTCCGCTTGGTTTCGTTTCAAGGATCTTGTCGAGAGTTGTCCTCATTGTCGTTTTCTGAAGGATCTTTTGATTCAAACTTTCTATGAAGCGTTGGACCCGCAATATCAATATATGGTCGACACAAGAGCGGGTGGCAACATGACGATTCATTCCCCTCAAGCACTCCACCGAGTTATTTGTGATTTGGCCGAGAATTCCAAACAAATTCCCGTGCTTTATATTCAAGTGCTAACAAGGTGTTGGAGTCGTCCTCTTCCGAGAAACTTGAAACCGATAGGAAAATTGCGGCGTTGGAGGCTCAAATTGTGAAGTTATCTTGCCCCAACCCGGACCCGCCTTGTTTGTCTTGTGGTGTGGTTGGGCATGAAACGCTTTATTGTCCGTCGAACCCTTCCCATTACATGTCGGTGCCTCCTCACTCGAAAGATGTTTGTGGGATCCAAGGTTATCAACCGAGTCACGGTGTTCCTCGGCCACCCTTCCCTCGGCCATCTAGTCAAAATTCCCCGTATCATCCGAACAACCGTGCGCATCCGGGCTTAGGGTACTCGAACCCTCCAATGGGCTCTTCTCGACCGCCTCCACCGACGAATCCTCCACCACCGGCCACCCATTCGGCTCTTAATGCGCTAGTCCAACAAATGCAATCCCTCAACGCTTTGGTTTCCACCTTGAGTGCCACGGTGTCCGCCATGGATACACGCTTGAGTGCCTCGGTTTCCGCCTCAGATACACGCATGAATTCCACGGACACGACAATTGGGCAATTGGCTATCGAGCTAAATATGATCAAACAAGCCAATGAAAAGGGGAAGCTACCGAGCCAACCATCACACGCCCATGCGATCACATGTCTTCGAAGTGGCCGGGCTATCGATAACAAAGTGGCTCCACCACCCGAGATTGAAGAAGTTGTTATTCCGCCCGTTGTTGCTATTCCCGAGTCTACCCCCGTGGGTGCCATCCCGATGAAAGAGGGCCCCGATGGCTTGCACAAATCCTCGAATGCCTATAAGCCTCCGATTCCAAAGGCTTCTCCACCTTATCCGTCACGGATCCAAAACAACAAGAAGGACGATCAATTCCAAAAAATCTACAATACTTTGTCTAATGTAAACATCACTCTCCCATTTTTAGACGCCATCCGAGACATACCCGCTTACTCCAAGTTTTTCAAAGACCTTTCTTCCACGAAGTTCATACCTTCTCCAAACGAGAAGATTGTGTCATCCAAAGAGGCGAGTGTCGTGTGTGATCCTTCAGTCTTAGCCCTCAAAAAGATCGACCCCAGCTCCTTTTGTATCGATATCATGCTCGGCAACGGAGAGGTCACTACCGGTATGCTTGATTCCGGGGCGGGGATAAACTTGATGCCATCCTTGATCTATGAGCAATTGGGTCTCGCACCCTTGCAAGAAATGCGTATTTGCTTACAATTGGCCAATCGGTCAATTCGTTATCCTAAAGGCATTGTTAAGGATGTGCTCGTCAAGGTTGGAGGGCTCGTGGTCCCGGTGGATTTCATTGTTCTTGATGTGGGCATGGTGACAAACGATGGTGCCGATCACACCATTCTACTTGGGCGTCCCTTCATGGTGACTACTCAATGCCTCATCGATGTTGGCAAGAAGAACCTCATCTTATCCGTCGCGGGTGAGTCGGTTTCATTTTCAATGTCCACCTTGCCGTCGATTCCTTCAAGCATCTTTCATGCGGATTGTCTTCTCGTTGACGATATTCAAGAATCGCGTGAGCACATTTTCTTAGCGGATGAGTATGATGGGATAATCGAGCCGGAGGATGGTATTAGCGGTGATGTAAAGGATAATGGAGCTTATGGGCGTGGCTCCGAATCGTGTATTGAGACAAGTCTTTTTGGGAATGCTTGCTTATGTGTCGTTGAGGTCAACGACACATTTTCGAAGAGGGAGGTGGGGCTTGTTGATGAGAAACAAGTCGTTGAGCCGATTGATGAGTTTGCCGCAATGAGAGCCGTCAGAATAGATTTGAAGGAGGCCGGCCTTGAGAGAATGTTGCAATTGGAGGAGCTTGATGAGTTTCGGGATATTCAATATGATAATGCTCGTCTTTGTAAAGAAAGAACAAAGAGAATTCATGACGATAGGTTAGTCCCAAGGAAACTTGAAGTTGGGGTGCCCGTTTTACTCTACAATTCCCCCTTAGCACTCCGTCCCGTAAAGTTGAAGTCTACAAGGACGAGTCCTTACACCATCGAGTTTGTTAATCCGAGTAGAGCGGTCATGTTGGTCGACCCCGCGACTCAATATCGTTTCCAAGTAAACGGGCACCAAGTTAAACCCTATCGCCATGGCTTCCTCTTGCCACCCGATGAGGAGGTGGTAGCTTTGGTTGATCCTCCCGCTACAATTCCTACTTAATCAAAGGGGAGTACGTCGAGATAATGACGTAATATAAGCGCTTCTTGGGAGGCAACCCAAGTTCTTTCCATTTCTTTCTTTCTTTTATTGAAAAATCCAAAAACATTCAAAAAATTCAAAAATCCAAAAACATTTGAAAAGTTGAAAAATATAAAAAATATTTTGTTGAGAGTCATGTACATATTTCTTTGTGTTTTTGATTTTGTGTGATTTTCTTTTCTAGATTTTATTTTCCGACTTCAACCTTGGGCGATTGGATAAGTTAGTAGTGTTCATGGAGCTGGGAGATGCTAGCCACGCTCGATTTTTGCTTGGATTGCTTAGATGCTTAGGTGGACCCCACCGAGCTCGACTCAAACTCGCTCAGTTAAGGGAGTTTCTATTCACACCCCTGTTACTTGATTCTCATTAAAATTCAATGAGGGCATTGCATGGTTTAAGTGTGGGGTGGGTAGGTGGTTAGGGTCCGAGTTTTTATCAAGCATGATTTGTTGTTCTCAACTCGAGCCTTGGCGAAGTGACGCATTCTTGGCGAAGTGACGCTTACTACTTGCGCTTTTATATGGTCGAGTCAATTTTTGTGTCTTTTGTGTCTCGATTACATGTTTGAACAACTCCACGTGCTTGGAAGTTTGAATAGTTTACTTGTCGAGATTTCGCATGTTTATGGCCTCTTGTGTGAGGGGTTAAAATTTTTGTGCTTCGTCCGAAAAATCCACCATATACATATTTAATCAACATTTTCTCGTAAAAATATTACAAAGCTTTAAAAACTCTTTTGATTTTGCTCCCAAATTCGGTGCAAACTAGTGAGTAGCCTCGTGTGATCTATCGGCTTGCTTGCATTTTTAGGGAAATTGCATTGAGGAGGCTTGACTTTGCTCGTACATGATTGAATTTGAAAATGACCTCGAGGCACATATATCACCCTTGTTCCGGCCATATTCGTATATGTAAGCTACTTTAAATATCTCAAATGAGCCCCCTTGAGCCTCTATCCCGTTTCTTGTAGCCGAGCTCGATTTTAGCTCTTGTATCTTCATGTTGGTGAGGCGAGAGAGTGTGTTATTAGCTAATGAGAGATGTGTGGGAAATAAAGTGTGGGGTTTGGGTTTTGAATTGCTTATACCAAAAAAAAAAAGAATAATACTCCAACACAAATCACGAAAAGTGATAAAGCGTGCGTTCAAGAGTATAAAGCCTAATTCAAAGGCTAAGTTGAGTGAAAAGAAGCAAATTCAAAATGCTTCAATGTGTTGTGAAATTAAGTCGGAAAAGCGTGTGAGTATACGAAAGGGTTTCGATTGATAGTTTGGTGATTTGGGAAGGGTGAAGCGATTATAAGCTTCGGGTTTTAGATTTTAGGATTTTGTGTGTTATTGATCACGTTTGATCGTGTGTTAGCCACTATATCCAAATGTTCCATACCTTACCAAAGAGCTAACATTACAACCCATAAAAAAGACCTCTTTCGATTCTTACTTGGTCATGTACTTGAGCAATTTCGAGCGTTTGATTTGTGAAATCTTGACAAGGTGCATGTATTGACCGACTTGAGCGTAAACACGTCCTATATACACTTGAGCGAATTGAGCGAACACCCTCTAAAACTCCCTTTGAGAGGAAGTCATCGATTTGGCTTGCTTTTGATAAAGGGTAATACGAGCAATGCTTGACGATAGCGAGCTTATGTTGATACTATCACCATAATAATAAGGACAAGCACAAGGATTTTTCTCTTTATATGAAGTGTTCATGGCAAGTACACTCTCGATTCTTTTCGTTGTTCGAGAATGAACAAACCTATAAGTGTGGGGTAGTTGTTTTGCATGTAATTGTGGCATTTTATCTTGTGTTTCTAGTTAGAGTTTAGCGTTATTTGTAGTAGTTTGAGTCTTATTTTGTTAAGGTCTTAGATTATTCTATTGTTTTTAAGTTTGAGATTGATTGGRGTGTTGTAATGATAAATCATGGGGTTTTTGAGTCCAAATTCTTATGTTGTAGGTGGCCAAGGGAGTTAGAGTTGCTCTAAGTCGCATTGYGAGGTGTCCAAGATCGAGTCGAGACCTTAAAGTCCAAAATCCGTGCTGAAACAAAGAAACCATGCCGGAAGAAGCTGAGATCGACTGAAAAGCTACCGATCGACTGCCTAATCGACTGGCAGTTGATCGACTGTCCTTCCAAGAATCGACAGAAATGCTGAAAATCGACTCAATTCCAAGGACTTCCTCTCCTTTCCAAGAAGTAGTCGATCGACTGCTTGCTGCCCAATCGACTGGTAGTCGATCGACCGCCCCTCCCGGATCGACTGAACTGCTCAATGATCGACTCAATTCCAGAGATTTCCCAAAAATCGACACTTCTCCAAGAAGCAGTCGATCGACTGCTTACTGTCGATCGACCGCAGTCGATCGACTAGCCACTAGCAGTCGATCGACTGGAAGTCCGGGAATCAGCGCAAATTTATGATTTTGCCTCTACTAATAGCTATTTAAACCCCATTTTTAACCCGAGAAAAAGATCAACTCTTCCCCTACTCTTGCATGAGCTTGGGAATTAATTCTCTCTTTAGATCTACTTTCTCTCTCTTAGGTTTTGAATTTAATTTTCAAGCAATTTCCTTGGGTTTGTAAGCTCAAGATGAATCCAAATACTCCTTTGGATTAGCACTTCCATTTGTAATTCAAGTTTGGGATCTCCCTTTTAATTTTAGTAAGCTTCCTTTTAATTTCCATGRTTTGTTCTTRATTTCCATGCATGTTCTTCAATCTATGCTTTTTGCTTTAGCTATTTGATTCCATGATGAAACTTGTGATTTGGCTATGAATTATAGATGAGTGACACATCTAGATTGTAGATCAGGCCTTGGATCATCATGACTTTGAGTTTTTCATATGCTTTGCTTTAGATTTTTGATTTCATGCTTTGTTTCATGCTATATGTTAGATCTGTAGCTTGTTGCTTGYTTTCTTACGTAAAGTTTTAAACTTTGTGATCAATTATCCTTGCTCTTGCTATTGGTGTTGTTATTTTTCATTAATATGCATTATTTAGGATTTAATCTCCATGCAAGCATAGTTGTACCTTGTGCTTGTATGCTTGTACATGGTGAAACATTGCTTGTTTGAGTTTTATTTTCATTGTTMCTTGCATCTTCATGTTTGAGGCACCCGATGAGGCATTCTACCAACTTGCTTTTCAATTCCTAGGGTAGTTTAGATAGCTTAATTGCTTTGTTTTCATTTTCTTTCTATTTTTTGAAGCTCAAAACACCTTGATTCATCAATTGAAACGATTTCCGATAATACCGAGCCTAATGAACTTTCAAATATTTTGAACCACGTAAAACTACACTTCAAAAAAGTGTTAGGAAATCTGGCAGAATCCATCCGATCGGACTGGGAGACCATCCGATCGGACAAAAGCGTTACAAACTCGGATTTTGTGCAGATTTTCAGTTACGGAAGGGCTATTTGATGGCTAAAAAAGGCCAAGAACTCAGCCACATTTAGGGACATGAAAATATCACTAGGAATCCATTTGGGAACCAATAATCCCTCGTCCGGTTCGTGACAAACCGGGTCGAGGCGACAATCTCGAACCTCTTGGGGATGACAACCCAAGAGCGTTCTTGAATCGTTTTTCCTTTCATCCTTTCAGTTGATTGGTTGGTGATAACCGCTG
>BMAC01000742.1:127304-151270 GCA_014905375.1 Phtheirospermum japonicum
TTTGATCTTTTGCATTGAGCGTTGTGTATGCTAGGTGCACCCCTCAAGGCTTGAAGATTTAACAATACCCCCCCAAAAAAAATGTCTAACTCGTACGCTTGTTTTAATCCTCAACCGATCACTCGATGGAATCAAACGATGCGTGACTACGATCCGGATGAGTTCTACTATGAGCAACTCCCGGTATTTTATGGGCTCCCAAGTGAGGATCCATTCAATTTCATCCAAGAGTACGAGGCCATTACCCGAACATTCCCTCTTTTATGCCTTACGAGGGTTGAGGTGAAGGTGCGACTCTTCCTCTACACGTTGAAGGGTCGGACAAGAAAGTTATTTATGCATTCAGAGCCCGATTCCTTGGGGAAGTGGGAGGAAGTTGGTTCATGGAGACATTATATTCGCCTGAGTGGGACACATCTTCACGAGCATACACTTCAAGACACAAGAGGATCGATGAATTGACTAGAGAGATAGCATCCCTGAAAGCTAAGCTAGCAAGACGAGCCTTATCGAACAAGGATATTGAAGAATGAGATCGCTGCGGATCATGATGGCATTTGACGAATGCATGTCGAGTGATATTTGATGAAGAGCCACAGGAGGAAGCTTCATTCATTCAGAACTACTCAAGCTACGACTCTTGTGCACTTTTCGGCTCAAATCCCTACTACCCAAGATATGAAGACTATACTCTACCTTTTTCTCCCGACCACTACCAACATATACACTATCATCCCGATGCCCCACTCGATAATGATTCTTACTCAGTCACCCGTGATGAAGTGGAGCAGCATATGTCTTACGAGCTGCAAACTTTTGATGTAGTGGAGCCCACCTTGGAGTTTGGTGATTCAAGCTTCAATGCTTGTTTGGGAGAGTTGTGTGTGGAGATGGAGATTGAGGATTTGGTTGAGATCGCCTCTTTTGCGATTGATTATGAAGTTTTGGGTAATAGTCTAGGGGTGTTTCCAGTGGAGGTTCCGTGTGAGGATATTGGCGACTCGGACTTACTTGCTTTTTGTGGAGATGTTGGAATTGCTTTACCGGAATTGGAGGAGGTTGTGTCTGTTGAGCCGCATTGCGTTCTACCCAATGCTTTGACCAATCTTAATGTTGAGGCGGTAGAAGAGGCAACCGAGAAGGAGTTTTGGACGGTCAATGACTATTCCTTCCGTTCGACCTATCTCCTAGTTATTCCGGTGACCGAGCATTGTCCTACACTCAGGCTGACTTTAAATCTATTTTTGGTCATCGATTACTCACGTTTTCGACCTCCAAAGCCGGTTGAAGTTTTTATTTCTCTAATCATGGGACCTGATCGCCGTGCCCACCTTGATGATCTTCATTACACGCTCTTACTCTTGGAGAACACTAAGGCGTGGCACGATCGTCATTTATTTCTGGATCCCGGATAACATCACCTTTGTAAGTCGTCGAGCAAAAGACGTTAAAAATTGCACTTCTTGGGAGGTAACCCAAGTTTTTGTTATTTTTGTCCATAATTCTGTTTATTTTTTTTTCTTATTTTATTTTCGTACATATTTTTGTTCATGATTAACATGAGTTGGATAAATGTGGTAATGGTTTGTTGAGTTGTGCAGAAAAAGTGTGGAAAATGATGCTTTTCCAAGACATCCGATCGGATGAGAGAAAATGACCGGTCGGACAAAGCACACTGGACTGCTGTCCGACCGGATGAGAGAACTTGACCGGTCGGACAAAGCACACTGGACTGCTGTCCGACCGGATGAGAGAAGATGACCGGTCGGACAAAACACACTGGACTGTTGTCCGACCGGAGTGGTGCAGTGACCGGTCGGATGGAGGCAACAAACTTACTTGAAACCATCGCTCCATTTGTAGAGTTCCATCTTTCCCTATGGACGGCATGGAAACTTAGGCAGGCCCGAGCCCCAGTATTGTATCAATTTCTATCCCAACTCTCATTTTTCATTTTTAGTGATTTTGTTATGTGTTTTATGCTCGGGTGTTTGTATAACCATTTGACCAATTATTCGAATGATAACTTATTCGACATTTTCCTTTTTCCTTGGGTTAATTTGTATAATAGCAATGCGGACATTGCTTACTTTTGTTTGTAGGGGAGGGGGATAGTTTTATTATGCATGCGTAGTCGTTTTGGTCGTATGGTTCTATTTGAGTCCTTCTTTGTGACGACGTACGAATCAACCAATTGTTTATGTCGATGTTTGTTGAGATTATTCCCATGCTTATTTGCGTTTGTACTGGCTTGCCTGTCGGAATCATGTATTGTGTGATCTATCGTTAGAGTCTTTTGAGCTTGTTTAGTGCAAAAATTTTCAAAACCTACTTATATATATATATATTTAAAATAACACTTAGTTTTTAGCAATTTTGCGAAGCTTTTTAAAACTCGATCACCTTGTTTTCAAAAGTCTGAATAAAACCCTAGTAAGGAGCCTTGTGTGTTTATCAACATTTCATGCTGTGATTCGATAAGAGTTTTGAGAAGTCTCTAAACTCGCATGTGTATATTTGGCTTTGGAAATGACGGTAGGCACATATAAAACCCGATTCCGGCTATATTCAAAAATAAAAACCACTATAAATTCCTAATGAGCCCTTTGAGCCTTTATTCCGTCTCTTTGTAAGCCATGAGCATAACTGTAGCTCTTATTTCGTTTAAGTTTGTGAGATGAGAGTTTTATTTATCAGTGGTTAATGAGATATGACAAATGCAGGGGGAAAATTAGTGGGACACTATTAAAAAAAAAAGAAGAAAAAGAAGCAGAAAAAAAAGAAATATATAAAAAAAAGAAGAAAAAGAGTTTGGTTAAGAATAAGGCCTATTTATAAAGGCAAACGATTATAGAAGGAACTAACACCCTTGTTCCTTAAAATCGGGCGAGTTTATTCAGTTTTGGGAGAGAAATAGCCCTAGTTATAAAAGGCTAAGAATAGTATTATATGGTTGTTTTGGGAGGAATGAGGAGCAAGCTTTGCTCTATGCTTAAAATTTGGATTGAGTGAGTTATTGATTGCGTTTGTTCGCAAGTTAGCCACACATCTTTATATATGACATACCTTACCAAAGAGCCTACATTACAACCCTAGAAAGTCCTAATCCGATTCTTGATTAAATGTGCACACATATGCGAAGTACGAGTCTTTGATTTTCACGAGTCGTTGAATGCATGTCTATGTTGATCCGAGCATATACACTTACCTTTTGAAAAATACGAGCTAATGAGTGCACCATTATATATATTTCCCTTTTGTGAGGACGCATTCTTTTGATTTCAAGGTGAAAAGGTAACACGAGCTTAGCTTAAGAGTTTTCGACAAAAGTGTTTATATTTGTAAAACTATATTGTATGTACAACATGACTCTTTGATCCAGCTACTTTAATGCTTAAGTGGTTTTGATTCTTTGGTTTGTTCGAGGACGAACAAACCAATAAAGCATGGGGTGGTTGACTCGCACGTATTTGTCACGATTTTTGGTATATTTGGCTAGTGTTTTAGTTAGATTTGTTGTTAATTTTGGGTATAAGTTAGATTGATTGAGCATATTTTTGTATTTATGTATCTCCGACTTATTTTACCACATTTTATGTTTATTTTAGGTATTTTTAAGTTTTTCGGTGTTAAGGTGGATGAATGTGGGCCCGCGAGTGGAGTTTCAAAGAAATTGGGCCCTGATTTGGTATATTACAGCTGAAACTGGGTCTGTCATCCACACTGGGTTACCCAGTGTCAAAACTCAGTGTTAGAAAATCTTGCAGAATCCATCCGATCAGACTACGAGACCATCCGATCGGACAAAAGCGTTATAAACTCGTATTTTGTGGAGATTTTCAGTTACGGAAAGGCTATTTGATGGCTACAAAAGGCCAAGAACTCACCCACATTCAGGGACACGAAAATATCACTAGGAATCCATTCGGGAACCAATAATCCCTCGTCCGGTTCGTGACAAACCGAGTCGAGGAGACAATCTCGAACCTCTTGGGGATGACAACCCAAGAGCGTTCTTGAATCGTTTTTCCTTTCATCCTTTCAGTTGATTGGTTGGTGATAACCGCTGGAGARGGAGGCTCGTGACAAGCTCCCGGGATTCAYCGAGGTTCATTTCATTCCCGGAATAGCTGGACTTAGCAAGGAATCATCGTAGTGTCGTGATAYAGTTTTCTCACGACTTAGTAATCTCTAAACCTTTATCTCGTTGATTAGTTTTMTAAATCATGWTAGATAGTAATTTGTGATGTTATGATATTTAGTAGAATTGTTTATGGTTAAGTCCTTGTYAACGATTTGTTGGTGAATTGCTTATTGTTAATTGGTTGATTCATGTTATCGTAATTTGGATGTTTGGATGTTTTGGATGTTATTTGKAATCATGATTAGTTYTTGTCTTGAGGTTGTGATAGTGACTTTGTTGATGATTGCTAATTAGAWCTTGCGGGTCTAGTGCCGGGAATCGTTTAGAACCATCGCTTGGAATTATTGGGCGTTTAATCTATACGTTGGGATTGACAACCCCAACTCGTAGACTAAGTGTTCGACGAAATGCCCAAGTGGTCGTGGAGACGATTTCAAGGCCCTAGACCCCCATTTTATTAATCATTTAAAAAGTTTTTCAATTTCTTTTTATAATTCGTTGTTAAAACTTTTATTAACTTTAGTTAAGTTCTTGCAAAGAGATTGACGCTCTCTTTGCAAGACTAGTTTTTAAATCATTAGTAGTATAAATCTTCGTTCTTTGATATTAAAATTCACAAAACAAAAACCCCTTTGTCCGCGTGTTTAGCATAGCATTTTGTTATTTTCTCGTTCGTATAAACAAACACAAAAACTATTTCCGATTAGTCTTCCTTGAGAGATCGACTCGAGTTAACTTGCCAGTCTACAAGTGACCCCGTTCTCTTGCGGGTGAACTAAAACCCTTTCAAAAGTAGACGCGCACTGTTTAACCGGAATTTAATTTTGAAAGGAACACAAAAGTTCGGCTCACTGGAGAAAGGGGGTTTCGCGTTGATTTGTACATCAAGGAAATTGCGGCCATACTTTTTGAGTCATAGGGTGAAGGTGCGTACTAATTTAGCTCTCAAGTAGGTCCTGAGTAACCCAAATGTATCTGGAAGGTTGGTGAAGTGGGCTATAGAGTTGAGTGAGTACGATGTGGTGTATGAGCCATGGGTAGCTATCAAGGCGCAGGTGTTGGCGGATTTTTTTGCAGGAGATGGTACATCCATCTGATTCGAGTGATGAGGTAAAAGCATGGAAATTATATACAGATGGCTCGACTATGGTATCGGGAGCAGGGCTGGGTATTGTATTAACCAGTCTGGAAGGGGAAAACTTGGAGTTCGCAATTAAACTAGGGTATAAAGCATCTAATAATGAGGCTGAGTATGAGGCTGTGCTGCAAGGTATCAAAATGGCAGGCGATCTCGGAGCAAGAAAGGTTTGGGCGTACACGGATTCTCAGTTGATAGCTCGGCAGTTTGATGGTTCCTTTGAGGCTAAGGAGGAACGAATAACGGTATATTTGAACAAATTGCGAGAGGAGGCGGCACGTTTTGAAGATTTCAAACTAGAGCATTTACCGTGAGCTGAAAATACTCGGGCTGATCAGCTCGCTCGGATAGCAGGTGCACTAGGGACTTGTGATACTCGAAAAATCACGCTGATGGAATTGGATCATAGCAGTGTGGACAAAGGGAAGGAGGTTATGGAGATCTAGATTAAAGATGATTGGCGTACACCTATCTGGGATGTTCTGGTTAAGGCAAAGGAAGGTGCAAAGAGATTGACAACAAAGGAGACTAAGACAACGGCTCGTTTTTGTGTGATACACGAGGAATTGTATAAGAGGTCGCGCTTTGGAACTTTTCTAAAATGCTTGCCTAAGGAGCAAGGATTAGAAGTGCTAAGGGAGATACATGAGGGGTATTATGGTGATCATGAAAAGGGAAAAGCGTTGGTTGGCATAACATTGCGTGCTGGATTCTTTTGGCCAGGAATGAAAGGTATGGCTAGCGACCTGGTGAGAACGTGTAAGAAGTGCCATGTGCATGCTCCGGTTATTCATATACCGGATGAGGAGATGATGGTTATGAGCTCGCCGTGCCCATTTGCACAATGGAGAATTGATATTGTAGGACCTTTTCCAAAGAATCCGGGTAGTAAAGAATATCTGGTGGTGGCGGTTGATTATTTTACAAAATGGGTGGAGGCTGAGGCGGTCACCGGTATAAGCGAGCAGCATATGATGGATTTTATCTTTAACAATATATTTTGCAGGTTCGGTGTGCCACGAGTGTTGGTGTCTGACAATGGAACCAAGTTTAACGGGCAGAAAATTCGAGATTAGTGAAGGAGATGGGGATGAGGCAACGATTTTCTTCCATGGCGCATCCCCAAACTAATGGGCAGGTTCAGGTTACTAACCGTATCATTGTGCAGGGTCTTAAGTTATGATTGGAGAAGGCAGGTGGGCTTTGGGAAGAGGATCTCACGTCGGTCTTGTGGGCTCACCATTTAGTTTGGTTTATGGGATGGAAGCGGTTATTCCAGCGAAAATAGTAGGGGGATCACAGCATTTAACAGCTTTCAATGTGGAGGAAAATGAAAGGCTAGCTCGGGTAGTGATCAAATGATTTATGAGATACGAGATAAGGCTGCGGCTCGGGTTGAGCATTATAAACAAAGGATACAGGCTGCTTTTAACAAACGGGTCATGCGTCGCTGTTTTCAGGTAGGCGATCTGGTATGGAGGCGGGCTGATGCATTGCGTATGACTAAGAAGTTGGAGCCGAATTTTGTTGGGCCATTTAAGGTGGTAAAGGTATTGCAAGGGGGAGCGTATACACTTGAAGATGTAGGTGGAAAAGTCCTACCTAGGAGCTGGAATGTGTGTCACTTGAAGAAATATTACGCCTAGAGGGCGGTTATGGTGTTTATGTAAGTATGGTGGGAGAAGGAAACCCTGGTTCGGGGTTGACTTCTCTCGTATCTATTTCGGTTATGGGTGTTTATGTAAGTATGGTGGGAGAAGGAAACCCTGGTTCGGGGTGGATTTCTCTCGTATCTATTTCGGTTATGGTGTTTTTGTAAGTATGGTGGGAGAAGGAAACCCTGGTTCGGGGTGGACTTCTCTCGTATCTATTTCGGTTATGGTGTTTATGTAAGTATGGTGGGAGAAGGAAACCCTGGTTCGGGGTGGACTTCTCTCGTATCTATTTCGGTTATGGTGGTTTATGTAAGTATGGTGGGAGAAGGAAACCCTGGTTCGGGGTGGACTTCTCTCGTATTTAATTTCGGTGGTGATGTACCCTTGGGGGGAGGGGGGTATTTTTGACAATATATAATAAAAACTTGGCGAGCTATCTTGTTGGTTTTTTATGGTTACGTGTTTATGCTGTTTTACTTATGTTCGAGAAGTATATGTTTGACTTATATATCTTTCTCGAGCTAATATGTTGTATTATGGATTGTTGTATCTTTGCGAGCTAATATGTTGTTTTATGGATGGTTGTATCATTGCGAGCTAATATGTTTAATCTTTATCTGTGGGCTTACCTTAGCTCCATTGGATTGTTTATGATTTATGGTGTGTTTGAATCTCGTGGTCTTAGAAGGATAGGAAATATGATTGGTTGCGAATTCACGCGATATATTTTAACTTATAGGTTTATATTATGCCTGGCTTAGCTTTTTACATGGTTTATGTTTGGATTTTACATGGTGAAAGTTGCAGGGTTATGCATGGTTCAAGCACTGAAGAGTTATGATAAATAAGAAAAGGAGTTGATCATACGAGAATAGCAATTATTCATAGATTATGTGAACGAGATACATGTTCTGAGGTTTAAAGAAGAACAGCAAGCAATCAGGTCGCACTTGGCCCAGGCGCAGGAACAACATCTTCCAAGGGAACATCCAGCTCGGAGGTCAATCGTGCAGATAGTGTAGCTCGGCCCTGGCATGAGAGCCGCCATTTAGCATCAAGGGGCTGCTTCATGTCGCATTTCCATGTGCTAAAGGGAGGTAGCTTGTTGATGATGGCTTTCACGTCGGGATCGTATGCAACGTTCATGGCTGCGAGTTGCTCTTTGATTATCCCTACATCTTCGTGGACCCATTCCCTGCTGCCCACAGTCATTTTGCCAAAGTACAGAGTCCATTTCCTGAAATCCTTAATCAGCTCCTCTCGGTAGGCGCTCATGAACTTCTCACCTACCTCGCTCATTAAGAAAGTCCGCCGACCTTCAGTGATACCTTATTCACGAGCTTCGTGGATTTGCTCTTCTTTAATCCGCACATTCTCTTCAAGCTTCTGGATCTAGTCCCTGAGCTCGTTAGTTATGCGGGCTGTCTCATTCTTCAGGATGGCTACTTGGCTTTTCAGGACGCCATTCTCCTCCTCGCTGGCGCTCAACTGCTTACGGGCCTGATCCAGCTCTCCTTGCGTTAGCGAGAGCTGTTTTGTTTGCTGTTCAGATTGTGTGGATAGCTCCTCACACGTCTTCTGCAGGTCTCTTTCGTCGGAGAGGGCCGCGAGCTGGATGGATATTGTAGAGTACAGGATATTCAGCTGTATAAACATGCAACAAAAAAAGGGGTTAGTAGTTGGATGCTGTTGAATCATTTAAAGGCCAGGTTTAAGATATGGAATATACCTGAGTAAGTGTGCGTTCCTGGAGAAGTGCCTTTATGGCAGCTGCATCCTCGCAATTGGCCAAGTCCTATTCCAAGTTTGGAGAGCTGGATGAAGATCCACAAAAGGTTTTGCGGATACGTCTGCGCTTTGGGGCAGGGGAACTGGGTCTCCTAGCAGATGGCCTGACTTGACGCTTTCCCTTTGAAGATTTTTTGATTAGTTTTGCTTCTTTCAGCTCGTCTTCGACCTCCGGGCCAGTTTCCGCTCCAAATGCTTCGTTCAGCACCTCATCTACGTTGGTGAGAGAAGGGGGAGGTGCTGAGGTGACCTCAGGTTGTTGCTCGGTTTGTGCCACAACTTCCACTGAGCTCGATGAGACGCAGGCATTGACAAAGGCATCTGTAAATGAGAATATGGTGAGTTAGCATGGATGGGTGACTATTCGGGGTAGTGGTGCAGTATTTTACAATGCAGGAGACCTACCAAACTATGATTTGGTTAGTGCGAGATCCGGGTCGATAGGACGAGAGTCAATGCCCACATATCTGAAAACTTTGGACTGGCTGGTGAGTAGCACCACGTCAAATGGGCGCTTACTCCATTCCGCGAGCTGGTCAGAATATTTTTTGTGCAAAATGGGAAGATGTTTGGGGCTGGGAGGATTGGATTGTTTTGGGGTATGGTATTGCATATCAGTTAGGAAGGGCCATTCCTCAGTATTATGTACAAAGAAAAAACTTCTCTTCCACTCAGGAACCTTATTTGAGGGGTTCACTAAGAAGCGGGCCTTGCCAGTGCGAGCAGAGAGGTAAAAGGAATTGCTCTGGTATTTTATTTGAAAACAAAAATGGAAAAATCTTGGGTCAGGCTGAGTGTTATAGTATTTACACAAGATGATATAGCCCGCTAAATATTTTATGGAATTGGGGGTCAGTTGTAAAAGGGGGACTTTGTACAAGAGGGATATTTCGATATAAAAATGGTGTGGTGGGAATCTAAATCCTGCCCTAAGCAGCTCGTCGAAAAGGGTTATGTGATTTGGGGAGGGTTTCATAGGATCCAATTGGAGTATGTCATGTAAGACAATCTCAGCGGTCTCAGGGAGGTTAAGGGTTTGGCGGAATTCTTCCAGTTTTTCTGGATCAGGGAGCAACCAGTAATTGTTTTTAATTTCCTTGGTTTTGAGGGATGAGGGAGGTAGGTCGGTGGCATCTATGGAGAGAGCTAAAGTCATGGGGTTTTCTAGAAAGTGCTCGCAAGGAGCTGGGTTATTAGGTTTGTGCAAAGGGATGCCCTCTGGGATATATACAGGGGCTAAAAGGGCAAAAGAAGGATCTTCGGTTATGTTTTATAAATGAGTTTGGGCATCAGTATTGGCCCTAGTTTGGGCTTCTAACTCCAACCTGTCGATATCGCCTTCTGGCTCGTCATGAAGGCCGGAGACAAGGGAGGGGGCTGGTTTCGTCTTCTCTTGAAGATGTAGGGGTTTTTAGTAGGATTGAAATTGGGGGAAAGGTTTGAATTCTGGGAATTTGGGTTGGGAGATGATAATTACATCAATAATTAAATAACATGGAGGGAGAAAGCAACATAAAAACACAACTCAGCAGATGCAGTATATGTGTAAATTGAAATCAATTAAGAACAGGGAGAAAATTGGGGACTTACCTATTTTCGGTATCCTGGAGGTCGGCGACGAGCAGTGAGCTATTGGTAATTGTGTAAATTGTAAAGTGGGCGAGCTTTTCTGTAGAGTGACAATGGCGGTTTTTTGCAAATGTTTTTGGTAAAGTGACGAATGAGGGGGATGAAGGGTTTTTTTGTGTGTGTTGGGCGGCGGGAAAGTAGATGGGACAGATAGGAGCGGGAAGTTGGTAGGGTTTCAAGAAAGGTTTTGGACCTTTTAATTTGGGCCCACGTTGTTTATTATACTATGAGAAAATGGAGAGGTGACACGTGCCCGACACGCTGTCAGACTGCATTTAATGAAACTTAAAAGGGACTTGATAAGTAAGGAGAAGTGTGCCTTGACTTTTTGGCTGCTTATGATTGCGTTTTCTTGGTTTATTGTGCTCGATTAAAACTTCAGGTTGCAGGACAAAGGCCCTATGGTTCCAGGTGTTATATCTAAAGTCTTGGAACTTGGTCTAGGGACTCATGGGTTGCCTCTTCTAAGGGTATCATTTTTCTAAAAAAGGCAAGTGAGCTCAGCGAGCTGCTATTTTGGGAGATCGCGGGTCTTATATGGTAGTTTTTTATGAGGTGGTGGCATTAAAGCTCGGTATGACGAGCTGAGGTATCCTACAATATGGTTTGGTAAGAGAGAAGGGTGATTTATTTGTGTGTACATGTTTTATTATTATTTTTGGTGATTGTGCTCTTTTAACTCTATTTACATGTCCTACCTGATTTCGTACCTCAATCAGCCAGAACATGGGGGATTAGCTGATACGTCACTAAAAATCTGTACGTGATATTATGTGGTATATGAGAGTATTTATGGTAAGCGACCTCATCTCTTGGAAGGAGCGTATCCTCTGGGAGGTGAGCGAGCTGGTTTATAGAGTAGCGACCTGGAATATGCGGATGAGTTCTCATATAGGGTCGTGACCTCTTATGTTTTGTATGTTGGTCGCAAGCTATTAAGATCGGTCATGGGCTTTATAAATATCGGGCCCAAATGGGCTTATATGGATGGTCTATGGGGTCCCGGCGGACTATATGGAAAGGATAATTGGCCCAAGCCTATTCTGGTAATTTAATGGGAAATGTATTATTTATGGGAACTTAGCATATAGGAGGAATCCTAATCCTAAGTCGGTCAAGGTATTTATGGAATTGTGGTGGGAGAAGGAAACCCTGGATTGGAGGACACTTCTCTTCTCTATAAAAGGGGTGCATATCTCTCGTTATTTTTAAGTTGAAGTTATTTTCTATTGTGATTTGGGCTCTCAAATATCTCTATCAGTATCTAACTTAAGTATCGGAGGACCATCACGGGTCTGATCACCGACTCGACTGAAGGTGCTTTTTTGCAGGACCGGCGAGGTCACCAGGAGGATCGTTGAAGGCTTATCAGGTCGTTGTGACGTATTTGGAATCTATTTCAGGTCGCTGATCTCAGATTTGATGTTAGTACCCCATATTCTTGGTAACCAAACCTTTTGGTTTTATCAATTAGTGACCAAAATCCGAATTCCAATCCGTAGGAGGATATGGTGCCCCCAATCACTTTCCAAATATGCACAACCCGACATCCGGTACATATGGTGGTAATAATGCTCCCAATCAATGCACGTATATGTCTAATGGAGGCTTTGTTAGTCCGAATGGGAATACGGGTGGGCAATTTCCGATTCCCGTCCCGTATGGAAATCCTCATGCTTACAATTTTGATCATGCCCCGATTGGCACCAACAATAGTCCTCCAAAGCACGACCCGTATGAGTTATTTGGAGGTGGGAGATCCATTGTATCAAGTGGTCCCCCCATCCGCACCATGGGTGACGTGAACAAACCGTTTTCGGGGATGACTTACAGTTTAAATTATGCCCCAATTGGTGCCACCAATATACCCCAAAGCCCGATCCGTATGAGTTGTTTGGAGGTGGGAGCTCCATCATCGCAAGTGGCCCCCCCATCCGCACTATGGGTGATGTTAACAAACCCTTTTGGGGGGTGTTTACTCCTCCCGAGCCAAAATCTTCTCAACCATAGTATTCTAATATTAACTTAATGAGCTTGGCTTTCTCCTCTACGCAACTTGAGTTTTTAAATAAAATAGTGGCTTTGGAGGATCAAATCGCTAAGTTGTCTAGCTCGAGCCCGGCTCCCCCGTGTGCATCGTGTGGAATGTTTGGTCATGATACCACGTCTTGTCCTTCATATCTCTCGTTCAACATTCCTATGCCTCATTCGGAGGAAGTGTATGGGGGTCATGGATATCAAGCGGAACCCGGTTGGTCTATACCATCTTTTGCTCCGCCTCCGACTCATACTCCTCTTGTACCTCCTCACGTGGGCCCGTTTCGTCCGAATCTCCCGATGATTGCTCCTAGCCCATCTCCCGATAAGGATCTCTTGGTCATTATGCGACAATCTCCAAGTCCACCTTCGCATACTCTTCCGGTCGCAGTCCTTGATAAGTGTGGGGTGGTTGATAATACGGTTGTCTCGCCGTCGGTAGAGGGCGTGGTTTTGATTCTGAGTATTCTTATCTCTACATCTTATCTTTCAAAAATATCTTATGAAGAGTGGTTACATATGGACTTGATCAAAAATTTGGTCGAAAGAATTTATTTGGAGGAAATGAGCATTGAGGATGAGTTTGACTCGGGGGCTTGTGCTAAAGGTTGTGGAGAGGATGATGAACCACTTGTTCACCTCGACGATTCTATTAAGCTTCAATGCACTCAAGACTAGAGTGAGAGAGATTGTGATTGTGTCATTGAGGGAAGCGACAAAATATTGGCAGGAGAGGTGAAGATTGTTGATGACGGGTTGGGAGTTGATCCCATCGATATTGTTGATGACGAGTTGGGAGTCGATCCCATCGATAAGCTTGAAGAGTATCTTGAGGGGGTCGGTGAATTTTTTGAGTTAGTCTCCAATGAGGTCGAGAGGAGGCACAAGCCCGAGCCTAAGCCTCCTCCATCTCCCCCCAAGCATGTATATTTGGAGGAAGAAGAGAGCAAGCCGATTATCATCTTTGCAAATTCGGACTGAGAAGAAGAGGAGAGGTCGATTAGAGAGTTTAAAGTTCATAAGGGTGCGATTGGTTGGAAACCCAGAGTTAATAAGGGAATTAGCCCTTGGACTTACTTGCATAAACTCGTCTTGGAGGATAATGCCAAACCGCCTCGAGAATTCTAAAGGCATTTGAATCTAAATTTTAAGGAGATAGTGGAAGAAGAGAAGTTGATCGAGGAAGAAAAAGGAAAGTTGATGGCCATGAGGGATAAAACGGGATGGAGGATGTTGATCGATTTTAAGAAGTTAAATGCGTCTCCCAAAAGAGATCATTTCCCTCCCCCCTTTTATCGACCACTTGATGGACAAACTAGCCGGCCATTATTCCTTTTGTTTTTTGAATGAGTCATCGGGTCACTTCAAAACCACCATTCCACTCAACGATCAAGCCAAGACGACTTCGACTTTCCCAATTGGAACACTAGCCGGACTTTATCTCTATTGGATCTTAGATGAGGTGTTGGGCTACTTTAAAACCACAATTCCACCCGACAAGGAGGATGGGGCTTTAGTGGATCCTCTCGTTCTCTTCCCACCTTGAGCAAGAAGGGAGTCCGTCGAGCTAATGACGTTAAACAAGTGCTTTTTGGGAGGCAACCCATGTTCTTTTCGTTTATTTCTTTTATTTTTACATTTCTTTCTTTCTTATTACAAAAATCCAAAAACATTCAAAAAATTCAAAAATTTTAAAAAAGAATTGTTGTGTCGTCTTTTTGTTCTTTGTAGACCTTGTTTTGTTTTGATTCATGTGAATATTCTCTTGTGTTTTTGACTTTGTGTGATTTCTTTTTTTAGTGTTTTACTTTCCGACTCCAACTCTTGCCGATTTGATAAGCTAGTAGCGTTCATGGAGCTGGTAAAAACTAGCCATACTCATTTTTCGCTTGGACTGCCTTGGATGCTTAAGTGGACCCCACCGAGCTCGACCCAAACTCGCCCGTTTTAGAAAGCTTCTATCTCACCCTCCTTTTACTTATTTCTCATTAAAATGCAATGAGGGCATTGCATGGTTTAAGTGTGGGGTGGGTAGGTGGCTAGAGTCTAGGTTTTACAAAGCATAATTTGTCTTTCTTAACTCGAGCCTTGGCGAAGTAACGCTTACTAGTTGTGCATTTATATGGCTTAGTCGTTTTTTTTTTGTGTGTGTGTCTTTTGTGTCTTTATTACATTGTTTTGCAATCACCATATACTTGGAAGTTTGAATAGTTTACTTGTCGAGTTTTTGCATGTTTATGCCCTCTTCTGTAAAGAGTTAATTTTTTGTGCTTCGTCCAAAACCCGCACATATATATATATAATCAACGTATACTCGTGAAAAGATTGCAAAGTTCTAAAAACTCTTTTGATTTTGTTTCCAAAACCCGGTGCAAACTAGCGAGTAGCCTTGTGTGAATTATCGGTTTTGCTTGCATTTTTATGGAAATTGCATTGAGGTGGCTTGATTTTGCTCGTACATGATTGAATTTGAAAATTATCTCGAGGCACATATATCACCCTTATTGTGGCCATATCCAAATATATAAGCTACTTAAAAATCGCAAATGAGCCCCCTTGAGCTTATGCCCCATTTCTTGTTAGCCGAACTCGATTTTAGCTCTTATATCTTCATAAATTGTGAGGTGAGAGTGTATATTGTGAGTTGACTAGAAATGTGAGGGAATCAATTGTGGGTTTCGGGTTCTGGGTTACTTATATACTAAAAAGAAAAGAGATATATAAAAATAAAGAAAAGGGGAGAACAACAAATAAACTCCAACACAAATCACGAAAATTGATAAAGCGTGCGTTCAAGTGAAAAGCCTAACTTAAAGGCTAATTTTAGAAAAAAGAAGCGAATTCAAAAAGCTTCTAAGTGTTGTGAAATAAAGTCGGAAAAGTGTGTAAGTGTACGAAAGGTTTCGATTGAAAGTTTGGTAATTTGGGAAGGGTGAAGCGATCATAAGCTTCAAGTTTTAGAAGTTAGGGTTTTGTATGTTATTGATCACGTTTGATCGTGTGTTAGACACTATATCCAAATATTTCATACATGACCAAAGAGCCAACATTACAACCCAAAATAAAGACCTTTTTCGATCCTTGTTTGGTCATGTACAATGGGTGATTTTGAGTTTCTGATTTGTGAAATCTTGACGAGGTGCATGCATTGCCCGACTCGAGCATATACATTCTGGAATGGTAGCCAAGTCACACCACTCCTCGCCAAAAATGACGCCAAGCCATGGCGCACGCCAACATTGATGCCAAATTCCGCGCCAGCCCGCCCGCTCGCGCGCGCCTAGCAGCGCCCGAACCCGCGCGCGCCTCCCGCCCGCAAGGCAGCGCCCAACGCTTGCCAACATCGTCGCCAATCCCACGCCACAACCAGCACCAACATGCGCGCCAAGCCACGCTAGGCCCCAGCCGTGCAGCGCCCACCTGCACTTAGCACCCAAGCAGGCTCGGACATGACCGAGCCACATCAAGCCACCCTGAACCAAATCGAGCCAAAAGGCTATCCAAGTGTCTAGAAAGACCATTCTGGGTCAAAATTGGTCAAACCCGGGACATCCAAGCCTTTAAGGCTAATTTGGCCTATTTAAACCCAATTAAACCTAGTATAAATAGGAGACTACTCTCATTTTGTAAAATAACCCACTCTCCTCTCAACCCAAGCATAGGTTTGGGATTAAATTTCTCTCTCTAAATTTTAGATTTAATTTCAAGCTTTCCTTGGGTTTGTAAACTCAAGAAGAATTCAAGTACTCCCTTGGATTTTATTTTTATTGTAATTTCATTCACACTTTTGGATTCTCTTTTTAATTCGAGTAAGTTTTCTTTAATTTCATGATTTTCTTCAATTTCATGCTTTTAGCTTTAGCTCTTAGATTAATTGTTAGGTCTTGTGGATCGTCCATGGAATCTAGGTGAGTGACACACCTTGATCATAGATCGAGTCCTTGATCATCTTTATTTTGAGTATTTCATGCTTGTTCTTTAATTTTCATGCTTGTTCTTCATTTATGAATTTTGCTTACCTCATAGATTTCTTGTTAGATCTTGTGAATCGTCCATGGAATCTGGGTGAGTGACACACCAAGATCATAGAACGAGTCCTTGATCATTTTTATTTTAAGTATTTCATATGCTTTATTTTGGTTTTTATTTTCAAGCATTATTTTATGTTAAATCCTAGATCTACTCTTCGTTTCTTGTTATTTCTCAAAAAGATTTAAACTTTCACGTCAAATTTTATTGCTCTTTCTATTGGTGCTTTCAATTTTTGTTAATTTTCATTATTTAGATTTTTATGTTCATGCAAGCATAGTTGTACCTTAGGTTGCTTTAGTTGTACTTGGTGAAACATTGCTTTTACTTGCATATTTTCATTCTTGCTTGCACTTTGAATTTCGGAACACGCTCGAGGCATCCGACCAACTTACATTTTACATTTCCTAGTTAGTTTATTTTCATAGTTTTTTATTTTATTTTTGTTTTCATTTATATTTCAAGCTAAAAATACGTTGATTCTTACAATCGAATCGGATTTTGATAATACTGAGCCAATGAACCCGCTTTTCATATTTTCAACACCAATAAAAAATACTCTTCAGGTATCAAACCACACCCTTTTCTTAAATCTAAGAATGAAATAAAAATAACTTTCCAAACAGTGATGCACATATTCTTTGAAAATTCAAAGAATGAGTTTTTATAATTTATTATGTTGAAAATTATTAATTATATATTGTAGGTATTTAATGTTAGCGACTCATTTCCTCTTGACAGTAAAGAAAAAGTTCAGACTCAATAGTCAAGATATTTTTCTGAAATTAAAATAGATGATTGGATATTCAAAAGATTTTAAATATTTTTGAGTTATTTTGTGTAATTTTTTGCATGTTAAGTATATTTTGCTGTTTTGATGTTCTTAAAAAATATGTGTTATGTATGACTTCACTTTCGTATTATTTGAATTTTGAGCATTATATTTTTTATGTTGTACAACTATTAAGATTGCCCAAATATTATTTGTAAATTAGGTTTATTGTTAGTTAAAACTGTTATGCCTCAAATATTATTTATTAGGTGGGATCTGTACAAATAAAAAGATTTTGCCTTTTAGAAACCGGTGTCAATTTGACATCATTTCTATATGACAATTAATAATAGATTTTGAACTAATGTCTAAACCGCCGATGTTAATGAAAATATCGGTTTTACCTAAACAAATATTAAACTTAACATCTGTTTTCTAGTCAAAACCTTTGTTAACACCAATCCGCGTTTGAGTTTGATTTGAATTCTAATTCAAGTGAACAAGAATAAGATTATTAACTCCTAATTCAAAATCGATGTTAATTTTAACATCGGTTTAAGAAAAACTGATATCAACATTGATATCGGCTGTTCGAACATCAGCTCAAAAACTAATGTTAATTATCATTTAAAACATATATTAAAACACCCTTTTGTAGTAGTGAAACAAAAAATATTTTCAAGCAACTTGGAACATATAAAATGCAACCAAGATTAAAAAATAGTCTCATAAAGGAATATTGCATCTCGTGTTGTATATTATAATGCTTATCCCTTATTTGTTATGCTTATATTCCTTATATATCTATACATATTAATTTATTAATTTATGTATTTTTATGGTGGTGTTGATTTTCATCTCCAACCTATAATAGAATAACCAAACACAACAAATGTAATAAAAGAAGCATGAAAACTTTTGCAAGTACATAATGCCTTTCACTATGTCACAATTCACACAACTAATCCTCCATATTGTTAATAGTGTTAACTATTAAAGCTGATGTATCGAAAGGAGAGCGTTCAGGGGCTGATGTGGACCAATAAAATTTCTCCAAAAATGACGTGTCGGACTGTGGTTAATAGGGGGTCTATTTTGGGAGGAGGACAGAATTTTGACCAGGTATAAATAACAACTTTTTACCTATTTGAATTATTATTTAAAAAAACAGGGTTTGGGATATAACCACCCGGCTCAGTTCTCATCTCTCCTTTTTTTTTTCATCTGCATCCAGCCGTCAACCTTCAAATGTTTTATTTTCATCTTTCAATTTGAACGATATTTCATCCACAAATGTGTCAGGATTTAGTGTTTCTAAATAGATCTTGGTTAACTCAAAGTTGATTTTTCAATATTTTTCAAAGTTCTTCTTCAGTTTGATTATACCAATTCTCGAATAATTGAATGATGTTTTTATTTTTCGATTTCTGTTTTAGATGCTGTAAATCTGAGCCCCTTGATATATGAAAATTTAATGGTGTGTTCTTTTTTCTAATGTCAAAACTATCTAGCGAGTTTTGTTTTAAATCTATATTCGGGATTCCAAGATTTGATTTTTGAGTTATACTTTTGAAGAGTTTTTTTTGATTACCTGCAAATCAACACAATTCTTTTGTTTAAACATATATTGGTTAAAAAATCCGAAAGTTATTTGCATTTAAACTGATCTTTTGTTAAACATTAGGTTTGAGAATTCTATAACTATTTTTGTGTTTCTCTATAACACTATTTCTGGAATGTTTGGTGGAGAGTAATGAAGGCGGCGGAGGAGAGGTGGTTGATGAGGATTTCATGTGTGAAATTATGGACACAGGTATAATTTTTTTCAAATTAATTCTATATCTATTTCTTCAAATCGACTACTAAATTTGATGTTAATTCCAATATTCTTCGAAGTTCTTTTTTAGTTTGATTATACTGATTCTCGGGTAATTGAATTATGTTTTTGCTTTCGATTTCTATTTTAGATGCTGCAAATCTGAGCCCCTCGATATATGAAAATTTGATGGTGTGTTCTTTTTTCGAATCTGTGGTCGAAACTATCTAGCGAGTCATGTTTTAAATCTATATTCGGGATTCCAAGATTTGATTTTGAGTTATACTTTTGAAGATTTTCTTTTTTCGATTATCTGCAAATCAAGATTTATCAATTGGTTAAGCTTATTACTAGATCTGGGTTGTTTGATAGCATGGTCTTCCAAGCATAGCACAATGAAGTTTATGCAGTACTTTATACAGATTTTGAGAGGCCTGGTGGTGGTGGATGGACCGTACTTAGATAGGTGATATGGAGAGGAGCAGGTTAATGAACTTAATTGGTTGTCAGATTTTGATTGTCATGTCAAAAGTAAATGCCTGGATGCATATTTATATTTTTGCCTTTCATATAGGTTTAATTAAATTAAAGTTGAAAATGAACTTCTATTTTTCCTTGATATTTTTATTAACAAATATTTATCTCCTCCTCCTCTATTTGCTATTTTTCCTTATACTAAGTAATTAGTGATAATTGATTAAGGATTCTGACTTGCTGAGTTTGGTGGCATATATGTTTTTTTCCCATTGAAGTTTGAGGTTTTTATTTGAATCTATGATGGGGTTTTATTTAGGTAATTGTATTATAATATGTGATATATATTATTTGTAAATCAGATAGACAAATTTAATTGTCTTGGTTTTCCATTTCTGAGTTTTCTGCAGTTATTTTTTGTTCATATCTTCGTTTCATTTGAAGTAATTTATTATTTTTATTTATGTTTCTCTCAAATTTATGACAGTTTTTTTTGCATAATAAATTGGTTTCAAAATGACAGATTACAAGTCTTTTGTTTTCATTTGCTAATAATTCTATTTTTTCTTTTGTAATTTTTACAGGCCTCGGTTTTCGAACTAACCACACAATTATAATTTACGAGAATGATCAATCCAAACAAGGTACCTCTCTGATTTTATTTGGTTACTTGGATTATAATCTATGATATAGATATTTTTTGTTAATCAGATAGACAAACTTTGTAGGGATTGGAATTCAGTCATCGTTATCAATTGCTTCTAAAATCATATAATTTTGTGATAAATTTGATGGGTATTTGTCTATTTGTTTGTTCTTGAGTGGAATTCTTTGTTTTTGGTTCATTTTTACTGAATTATTACATAGTCGATAATTATGGAATGTAATTATCCCTATGCCTAAAATTTTTTTATAAATAAAATAAAATTATAGAGTTGTATGTATGATCTGATTTTTTTTTTAATTATTCATCAGATCTGGATTTTTTTGGTTTTGGATCTTGAATTTTTAACTATTATTCAATTCTTGAAGTTCCCATTAGATTGGTATAATTGTATTATGAACTGATCGAGAGGTTTAATTACTTATCTGTTAGCGATAATCGTCAAGGAAACCGGCTGTCTTCTGGCTAAGGTTTATTTATAACGCGAGGTGCTTAATTTTTGTGCTACATTTTGCTATTGTTAAATAGATTGTTTACATAGCTATCATTAACTGTAGTTTTTTTTTTGATAATTAATTTTGGGGATTTCTTTTTCTTTTTTTATTGTAATTATTCCTTAAATATGATTATAAGGTGCACGGGCGGCCAAGATTTTGGTTGGGCTTAGAACTTTTTGTCGATTGTCTCAATACGTTTTCAGTTCCGGGCCGATCCAACATTCTTGAGCTCCGGTATCCAGGGCCCGACATGCAACTTCTGCTCCGGTGTGTATTCTATGGTCCCTACGATTTAAGGCTTATCCACCACACTAAACACAATGGTAATTCAAAAATAAAAGCTCAACCGATTGAAATTCGGCCTACAAGAAAAAATAAAATAAAAAATAATAATAATACAAAAATTGAGGATTTCTTCTTTAGCTCCCCTGATTCTTTTTCACGATAATTCAGATCCAAAGGAGAAATCAATTATTTATTCTGATTCTTCGAGTTTTGGTCTCAGGTTTTCGTGTCTGCATTCGATTCAATTTCTGTATAAATGTTTTTTTTTTTTTTTTCAGGATGTGGATCTGGGGATTATTTTCAGAGATATTACAAAGGAGAGGAAAAATAGCAAATTGGGTTTATTGCTCATACTGAGTGAAACTGTGTGAGTCCCGGGCCCTCTTTTTATTTTTTAATATTTTAATTTCTTGTGGGATTAGTTAAAATTTAATCACAACAGTTAAATGCATTTTGTTTAACTTTTATGTTATTCCCGGTCTTTAATCCTGCTTAAAATCTTCAAATTAGGAACCCTCATTGCAACTACTTTCCAAATTTTTATAGTACATAACTGGATTATTAGCATGTAGAGATTTGTTCTGATATAGATTGTATTTCGTAAATTTTGACCAACACAATCTAATTTGGATTCATGTCTACGGTCGAATCTTCATTTTAATAGCTGTGAGACAAATTTTATTTATGCTTTGTTCGAATCTTATGGCAGAATATATTGAACAGAGTAAGCCATTAGGTGGTTTATTTCTTCTATTCCCCAAGTTTTTAATCCACTAAACATACACAGTTGGGTTAAATCTTATCATGATTCTGCACACGACATTATCAAGGAAGTGTTACCCGAACTGGAGCATTGCTTATACATGCTAACATTCCTGTGAGTGATTCTTTTTTTGTTTGTTTGTTTGATTTTTTTAATAAAATAATTATTACTATTATTATTTAGTGTGCCAGCTGCTTTGTTCTATTGAAAAAAAGGATTTAGTTTTTTTAGTGGATTCAAATATATGCACTTTTGACCTTGAGTGGTTTGTTTTGTATGCTTAGCTTTTGAAGCATGAGTACATTAATCATTTTCCAACTGATGTCGGCCTGTATTATCAAGCTAAAGACAAACTGGGGATTAATTGCCTTAAGCTAAAGACAAATACAGGTAATTTTTACCTTTTCTTTTCCATATTTTTTCTAATTATCAATTGTTTGAATATTTGTATATTTTCCTTATATGTTCTAATTATCATCTATTTATTTTTTGTTTTTTTTTCCAGATTTGATGGCATAACTTTTCTGATGTTTCCCTTCGTCGAATAGAAACGGTGGCCGAGAGGTAATGTTCTCTGATTTGACATTAACATTTTGATTAATTATTATATTTCTTAGAAATTCTATTTGAGTTCTTTTTTTTCTTTTTCTTTTTGCATTATTTTTCCAGATCTGACGGGCTAGACTTTATCAAATTCAAATTCAATTGTGCTCTTGGCTCCTTCATTTTCAAGATAATTTTGATTATTAATTAATTTATGTATTAATTTTGTGATCTAGAATTTCATAAACCTGAGATTTGATTTGTGTGTTCTATTTTTTTCACCAAATAATTTTTTGATCTTCAACAAATTCATTTACTTATTCGAAAAAAAAATCCTTGTTTTTGTTTAAATTCATCTACATGCACGCCGCTCTTTCAATTTTTCATGAAACAAATTATGAAGAAATCTGTTTTTGATTGTGCAATTTCAGATGTTAAATTTGACATTTTTCTGAACCAATTTCCGGTTCGGGATCAATAGGTGTAGATTGTGTGAGACTGGAAAATCAAACTGATAATATGCACAAGGTAGATGCAAAGCAATATTTAACTGACTCTAGATACTGTGTTGAGAGAAGGAAGAAATTACCAGATCCGGTTGAGAAAGAGAAAGGCGTCAGCCTATGGTCTATGATCAAGGACAACATTGGTAAGGATTTGACTCGAGTTTGTCTCCCCGTGTATTTTAACGAGCCAATATCAACTATGCAAAGATGTTTTGAAGACCTTTTTTTTGGTTGTTGTTGTTATTTCGGAATATGAACAACTGATGCTTTCAGTTAAATCCTCAATTTTTAAGATATTGTTTTAATTCCAGGCGTGCACCGTCACTTTGTTCTTTACGGTTTAACTGAAAACATGCGCGAAGGGTTCGTTTGGCTTTTCGTTAATTACAGATTTCCTTACGTGATATTTTGTTTCCATTGGAATGTCTTTTTTTTTACTTTTGATTTTCTTTTTCCTATTTGTGTTGCAGTTTCAATCGACCATTTACTGCAGATGATGTTCTGAAGTTGCTGGAGCATCTTTTTCAACTTGGAAATGGTGGTATTCTCCTTTTCTACTGTCTACTTCGATCTATATAGAGATTGTTATAATAGTTGACTTAGTTGAAGCGTCATAAATAGGTTGGTTCTTTCCTTTTATTTTGTCATTTATTTATGACAGTGTATATATTATTATGTCGTTACTGACTCAAACTTTTGTGCACCCCGTTTTAATAAATAATTTAAAAGCACGTCAGTTTGCTCGCAAGTGTACGAGGTAACTGTAAGGTGATGAGTTTGACTCGAGTCGTATCTCTCGAGGAAACAACTGTTCGGTCTTTCGATGTTTTTCTCAATTACGAATAACATACATATACATTTGGTTAATTCTAGTTTTAATTAGTTTAATTGTTTCTTATGCTTGGATATTGGATATTGTTTATTTAGTTTATTTATGCGATTTAGTTTATGCTTAGTTAATGTTCTTGGATTCGCATGATTCAATTGCTTAGCGATAGTTTTCTTTAATTCATGCTTTAGAAACGATAATTAGCTCTAAATCTTCGTAGCGTTAATCGATAATTTAGTTATTGCTCTTAGTTGATAATTTAGAATAATTAGTTTTAATCAGCTTTAGTTTACTGCTTAGTTCGTAATCGATAATCTAGTTTAAAGTAATTAGTTTAATTAGTTTTAGTTTAATTATTGCTTTAGCTATAATGATCATTTCAATCCATTTAAAACCC
>BMAC01000742.1:164848-178173 GCA_014905375.1 Phtheirospermum japonicum
ATATATAAGAAATTAATAATAATTTAGACACCAATACAATCGAAACGGGGTTGAAAATATAGCACATCTTAATTTGTCTTAAATATGTAACTAAGAATTATTATAAAATCTAATTTAAGATATTAAAATATAAATTATTTAATAATAATTAATTAATATAAATTAGACCACGAATTGAGCGTGTAACAAGTTTTGAATTTTATTTAAGTATGTATGAAGTTATTAACGAATTTAAATTAAACATTAAAATAAAAAAATATTTATCAATAAAAAATAATAGTTAATAAAAAGTAAACTAGCCATATGTGCAAGACATGATGTGAGAATACGATATTTTTTGAACTTTTCTCATTTTTAATTTTAAAACTCTATAATGATCATAAATGATTTTTATATTTTTCTTTATAAATTTCGTGTAACACATGGGTGTTAAACTAATGTGTGTGTGTGTGTGTGGTGTGTGTGTATATATATATGGGTGCGTTCTCATTGTAACTAATACCTGTGTGGGAACTAGAAATCTGCTATAATTAACATAAGATGTTACACTATTTATGAATCATGTTACATACTAATTAAGATAATAGTAAAAATCAAGGGAACATAATAATAATAATGTTAAATATATAAGTAGTATTTTGCAGTATTTAAATTTAGCATCACATATAATGTAAAATAGCGGTTCCTAAAATAGTAATTTTCTAAATCAAGGTAAACATATAAATTAATTAAAAGGTAATATAATAAAGGGATAATTCTTTTTTGCCCTCCCCAATGTATGCAGTTTTTTTTCACTTTGCCCCCCAAACTATTTTTTGTTCCACTTTGCCCCTGATGTACAATAATTTTCGACGTTGCCCCCCAAATTTTATTTCCGGCGGAATATTCCTTCTAGATTCCATCGGCGGGCAGTTGGGGGGCAAAGTGAAAGAATCTTATAGTTTGGGGGTAAAGTGCAAAAAATCTTATAGTTTTGGGGGCAAATTAAAATAATATAAATATTAAATTTTTGTTTTAAAATTTTATATTTGGAAAAGATATATAATTTTTATCTTATACTCACACACACACAAAGTTGTCAATACAATTCCAAATTAAAAAAAAAACCATAAATTTTCAATTAATATTTATAATTTTCTAAATATAAATATTGTCAATACATCTTTATATTATTATTAATTATTAAACACATGACTAAGTATTATGTAAATTATTATAATACAAAAAATAAAATTATCATTCAATATTATTATTTGTATAAAAAGTGTGATTAAATACTATATTAATCATGAGTACATTAATTATTATATAAGATTATAATTATCGAATGATTAATATAATTAAAATCTTATAATATCAATATTTTAATTATATTAATCATTCGATAATTATAATCTTATATAATAATGTACTCATGATTAATATATTATTTAATCACACTTTTTATACAAATAATAATATCGAATGATAATTTTATTTTTCGTATCATAATATTGTAATGCATATACGAAATGCACCTTTATTTTATTTTGTTCAATCATAATACATAATAATATATTATTATATTACTTAGCCTAATAATTTACATAATATTTAGTCATGTGTTTCATATTTAATAATTATAATAATAATATTAATAAGAATATTGACAATATTTATATTTAGAAAATTATAAATATTAATTGGAAATTTATGTTTTTTTTTTTTTGAATTGTATTGACAACTTTGTGTGTGTGTGACTATAAGATAAAAATTATATATCTTTTCCCAATATAAAGTTTTAAAACAAAAATTTAATATTTATATTATTTTAATTTGCCCCCCAAACTTTAAGATTTTTTGCACTTTACCCCCAAACTAAAAGATTCTTTCACTTTGCCCCCCAGTTGCCCGCCGATTAAATTTAGAAGGAATATTCTGCCGGAAATAAAATTTGGGGGGCAACGTCGAAAATTATTGTACATCAGGGGGCAAAGTGGAACAAAAAATATTTTGGGGGGCAAAAAAAATTATCCCTTTTTTTGGTGTGTGTGTGTTATTTGAGGAGTCGTGTGTCTAATTGATGAAAATGACTACGGTGTTTTTACGGTACTATGCCCCTCAGCCCACGTGCATTTATATCCGTCCATCTTTTAATAATTATAACTTTAAATTAATCTAATGGTTGATAATAGTGAGGAATGGTGCATTCACGACACCTTAGAACTTCCCCTAATTTATGATTAATGAATGAAGGGGAATGTAGTTAATCATATTAAGGAAATGCTAACTTAATTTCCTTCTCATTCCTATTTACCAAGTACAAGGAATAGGAATTGATTGCCTTTTATTTTCATTGTCCCATACGAAGCACTTAAATTTTAAAAGTGTACAGTTTTTACGTCTCGAACTCGAACTTAAATGGGACAAATGAACTCCAAATGACTTCAAACTCGATCTATAAATTCACTAGAACATTCTCATATGTTTGACAAATCCAAAATCTAAGAGTATCATTTTAACATTTAATTTCAAGAATCGAGTCACGAAAGTTCTTAATTTCGTGTGTCGCATTTAAATATATTTGTTTCACTTCCAAATGTTCAAAATGTTTTAGAACACTTAGTACACGATATATTTACTTTTAGTATATTTATATTACTTTTTTTGAACCTTTATAGTATATGTAATATGTCTCTTAAACAAAGGTGCTCACAATCAAACTCAACAAACAAGACTTCATCCTGCGCAAGTGCTCACTCAAAACAAGAAACTTGAATAGAATCTCATTTATTATTTACATTTTTATAGAAAATTAATCCAACCGAAGGGCGGAGAATTCTTCTGTAACTTGAAATTGTTTTCCATTTTTTTTCTTTTTTGGTTCACAACATTAAAGAACCTTTTTTTTTACCTCAACTCTTTTGTAAAAATGGAATATAAAGGTCAATCCCATTGAGAGCGGACAAAATCATTCTTACTTAAATGTCTTAATTAAGTAAGTATATAATTTGGGGGTGGGGGGTGGGGGTTGGTTGAAAATATTTAATCTAATAATAATAATAATAATAAAGCATAATATAATTTAAAATACATGAAACTAAAATTAAAAAATATAATAAAAATAAGTATTACAAATTGAGAAGAATCATGGTTCTTAGTTCTGTTTATTTACGTTTCGCTTCAATTGTAATTTAATATAATGATAAACTCTCTTCTAATCGCTTGTATTCCTATTCTGAAACCAACAACAAGCTCTGTTGACCATATTATTTCCTGGTTTTATTTAATTAAAATAAGCTCTTTAATCGAACCTATCTAGATGAGTTATTTAATATAAACTATTTAGATCTATGACACTAGAAGCATTAAAATGATGGAATAGATAAAATATTAAGTTCATAAGGTCGACCTAAGGGACCTTGAGTTTATGTTATCCAATCGAATAGGCTCAACTGTCGCTACTTGTAAAATTATACTTGTAACAATTACGGATTACAAATCATATTCAAACATAAATCATATAAGACCCTAATCTAATAAGCCAAACTAAGATCAAGAAATCATATCCAAGATAGTCGAGTAGTGTTTAAATCAAAATTTAACCAAATATGTTTCAAAACATCACTTCAAACAAAAATAAAAAGAACTTGCAAGACATAGCTAATTTAAACATAACCATCGTGCACTACTACAGACTGCAGTTTTCACGTCGGTTATTTTTTACATTTCACGTCGGTTTTGCAACCGATGTCAAAACCGCTGACGTGGAACTTTTCACGTCCGTTTTGGATTGAAACTGACGTGACATTCCATTTCGGTTCTTACCCAAAACTGACGTGAAAGTCACGACGGTTTCTATCTAAAACTGACGTGGCCTTTAACGCCAGTTCTTACCCAAAACTGATGTGAAAATTACGTCGAATTTTGAAAAATCGACGTGACTTTCCACGTCAGTATTGGGTAATAACCTACGTGAAAGGTCACGTCGATTTTCAAAAACAGACGTGACTTTCCACGTCAGTTTTGGGTAAGAACCAACGTGAAAGGTCACGTCGATTTTAAAAAACTGACGTGACTTTCCACGTTGGCAGTTTCGACATCGATTTTTAAAACCAATGTGAAATATGTCTAGAACCAATGTGTTATATCATTACATCGGTAGAAAACCGATGCCAATATGTCAAAATCGATGCTGTTTAACATCGTTTTTTTTGTTTTCCCTGTTTATTTAAAAATAAATTCTCAAAGCTGAAAATAAATTAAATAAATCCCTGATTCACATCAACCAACCATTAACATCAATATGTTCTAAAAGTCGAATACATCAAACAACCAACATTAATATGTTCTAAAATTTGAATACATCAAACAACCAACATCAATATGTTCTAAAAGTCAAATACACCGACGCAATTGACTCTAGAGTCTAATCCATAGTTCGAATTCCCCTCACCAAATCAAAGTGAACTCATAATGAACATATTCTAGTTATCAAACAAACACGAGTATATAATTAAAACTTTACAGAAGATTAATCTATTTTTAATTTCAAGAAAATATCTCAACCATTGAGGTTGAACTTCTTAAATACTCTCTTGAGAAAATGAGTCGCTATCACAAAATACCTGCAATTAATTATATAATATTTTTAACAATTGTACGATTTTCAATGATATAATCCATAAATGCATTGTGATTTTTGATGATAAAAAAAAAAGAGTTAACTTTAATCAGGCTACTAGCATTACTAACTTATTAAAAAATATATATATTACCTTCTAAAAATCTTCCTTGATACCTACTCGAACAATAGTCCACATCCAACACATGACATAATATCCACACTCCTAACCTTCACGTTGTTTATTACACTGCAAGAGAATTAAAATTTAATACCTACTCGGCTAATAAATACCCTAATTTAATGAATACTTAGATTAGTAATTACCTTGGGGTAAATCCAGTTAACAACTTGCTTGGGTTTACTCGTGTGCATACCATCCAACACTTTGGATGACGTCGCAACACTGTTTAAAAGATATATAAACGTGTTATGGGCTGAAATTTACAATACAAATGAATGTGTTATAAATTAAAACTTTACCTTTGTACTATTAATTTGATGTTGGTGTCGGGCTTACGGTGCTTTGAACAAAACACCACGACAATCCATTCTATAGGTAAAATTACATGTAGTTGCCTATGTTGCCTGCATTTCAAAAACCATTATACAACATCAAATACAATAAATATCAATAGCGATAAGCCAATCAAAGAAAAAACGTTAAAAATCATTAAATAAAAAGAAAAATAATTGAACAAACCAGGTGACAAGAGGTGAATATTTACATAATAAATCAATAAACAAACACAAGTTTGCGTCTTTTAAGAGGAAGCCATATTGTTATTTGTTTTCCATATTCAGATATCAATACTACCTACATATGCTTTTAAACTTGAAGTTTTACTAATGAAAACAAACAAGAATTATAGGGGAAGAAAATACTCACCTTGTTGGTAGAAGAAAAGAGGAGCTGTAAAAAGAAAGATGATGTTGGTGTCTTATTCTTATTCATATAAAGGCTAAAGAAGGTTTTTGTTTTGTTGTTAATTCCCTCAAAGTCAAGCGACTTTACGTGCACCCTAATCCGAGTCCAACACAACATTTCTTATAACACCCAATTTGAAGATCGAATACTCAAGCTACGTAGGGGAATTAAGAAATTAAAGACCACAAATTGTCAATTGGAGAATCTTGCACCAAATAAACACCACGCTTAGAACTGCGATTTATATTCTTACCAAAATTAAATGGCCAAAAATAAATTCCAAAAACAAATAACTGAGAATAATTAAAATGCTCCCCAAACTAAATAAATCTAATTAATTTTCGAAGACAATCAAGCTAGCCATCGCAGTAGATGGCGTTAAATTAATTTTAATATTCAGAAACTTATGAACAATGTTGTCTAAAGAAATAATAAGCAAACAATAAAATATTAATAAATAAAGAAACAATAAGACATTAGGTATTGTGGGCTACAAAACTTAGCATTTAAAACAATGTTTTCCAAAACAAACTAGTACCACAAACAAGCATGTTGGACATAATTATCATTGGTTGCATAAAAACCTTAACAGTAAGCATTTCCAGAAACAAAAAATTAGCACTAAGAAAATAATGTATCAAAAGAACCATCTAATCAATCCCAGGATCTAGACAACATACATCCGACTTCAAGAAATTATGTAGTGACATAAATTAATATCTAAGAGTCAATATACATCATAGTCATAATAACATAACATTATGAATATTTGGGAGGAAAAAAAAACAATTCCCTATATTATATCATGTTTTAAAATGTTTGCCAAAATGACTAAAATAACTTTTAAATAACAGACTTGTCCATCATTCATGCCAAAATATAAGTAATAGAGAAAATAGTTCAAAAGTCTATCATATAAACCCGAAAAAAACAACAGGATATTGCGTATGGTATATCTCATGTCCACCATCAGATAAGCAATACATACTCAAAATATCACCAGTTCAGGGAAAATTAGAATAGGCACAAGGAAAATCACACGTCTTCCGTCTGGCCTACAGTTTACACAAATCATAGAAGGTGTACTTACTCATGGTGGCATCCTCCTAGGTAAATCTACTTCTCAGATTTCCGCGTATGTTTAAGGATGTACACCGTGGCTTCCTGTTTCTTATTCACCATATTTTGTATGGATTAAGGATTAAAGAATCCATACACATCATCATTCCGGTTCTCAACAATTAATGATTTCAAAAACCTAACACATCCAAAATCATACAAGAAAATAATGTTGTTAATTACTACTGCAGATATATTTAGTAAAGTGCCTACTCATATGCTTAATAATCTATCTTCTTTTGAGAAATTATTCAATAAAAAGGCCGATTATACACATATGAGAGTGACTGGTTGTTTGGCTTATGTATCAACTTTAGAAAGGAACAGACACAAGTTTGATCTAAGAGATTCTAAATGTATTTTTATAGGATGTGAATTTGTTTATAAAGGTTATAATAAACACTTTAGTCCTGAGTCACCATAATAGAAAACTGGCATTCTTTGCAAAATTCTGACAATGATCTTGCATTTCAAAGTACAAGTACAAATTTCTCTTTTTCTATCTAAAAAAAATTCTTGTAACACTATAAAATCTTCATATAACTATATAATAATCTTATATATATATATATATATATATATATATCATTTAGTAGTTAATTTTATTTTTTAGGAATAAAATTTAAAATCTACTTACATGATCCAGAGTTGTACAATCGAGATGCTAAGACACGTTTTGCCTTGAACGATTTCTGAAACTTTGTTGTAATGAAGGAGCAATGGGACATCATTCTCGATGTCGAAAATATTAGCATCCCACGGAACCAGGAATGGATTATTATAAAGTGAAGCGACAGTATTAACCAACTCAACTATGGTATTATCTACGAGTCGAGCCCATTTTTCTGCTCATCAACCTAAGATAATAAACATTAAATTAATATTAGTAAAAACTACATAAATAATATACTATTTTGATTTAGCACATAATATAGAGGATTACCTCGGCTAACATAGGCTTGACAAGATATCTCGGCCATGCAATAAAACCACCTATAGCCTGCCCCACTAAGATTACCTCTTTACTAGGCACTGGTACAGGAGTATCAGCGTCTTGATCATCCTCAACCACCACTCTAACCAAATAATTCGACAAATGCATACCATGTAGAGTTGAACCCCCCTCAACTCTCCCAAGTGCCAGAAGGCAGGGAAAATGCTCGTTAACATATAACTCGAACCAGTCAGACATACTGATGGTTGTTAAGTCCCTTGAAAGGTCAGGGTTAATACAAACCCCCTTTGTGGTGACACCATGATATGCATCTAACTCTACCGGACGAGTCTGCTGGGAATCATTATTTGCCTTCCCGAACTGCTTCATCGACTTTCGTGTAACATCTTCTGTGACCTTTTGTGTAACCTCTTCATTTATCTTACATGTTAGGCGCTCTAAAAAAAGGAGTTATAGATGAAGTGAAGGACTTGCGTGAACGTGCTCCAAAGTAATCCTGAACCACCACACCAAATATAACACCACGAACATGACTAGGATGCTCCGGTCGCCCAGTTGCAGTAGATAGTATGTCCTTGAGTCCCTTAGGAACAAAAGTGCCCTATGTGGACTGCTCCTCCAACTCATCCTACAACCAAGAAAACATTAAATATTAATATTATAGTGAACAATTAATTTGATTCTTCAAAAACATACTTATTAATAGTTTAAGTGGGAGGTATTTCAAACGAATAATTCGAACAAATCGAGTTTATAACTCACAAAAAATATCAAAACCTTTAAAAATAATAATAATAATAATAATAATAATAATAATAATAAAACCACCCTCAAGATATTCAGATTTCTTGTTTACAGAATCATAATCACATTGTGTGTGTATGTGTGTGTTGGTTTTTATCGCCAAAACCAATTCTAAGTATAGTTTGTGATTCAAATGTTAATTAAGTATTATCTTCTAAAAATCTCGTGAAATCTGCATTATTCATATATTGGGAGTGTATAAAGGTAATAAAATGACAGATTCAACATTATTAATTTCATGTTTATAATCTTACAATCTTATTAGCAATCTCAAGTGCAGCATTTGATGTCATATCACCCGACTTTTTCATGCGGCTGAGCTTAAACCTCTGGTGGCATGTAGAAGGAGATGGAGGATGGACAATTGTATCACCACCTGCACTAGATTGTGATGCTTCCTCACGTCGCTTCTTCAGTTTATCCTCCAAGATCTTCTTATCTAACAAGGCATAACCTCCACGAGACATAGTGTGTGGTGCAACGTTCTTTTTTGGGATCTCCTGTACTTTTTGTCTTTTCTCCTGTGCAATTATGCGAAAGGTGAAAAATTAGTAACTTAGTCATATTGAAGTTTCAAACTCTCTATATGTGTAAATAATGTCTAGTATTGCCTAGTATTTCCACCAAATGAAACTCTGTTAAGCTGACAAGGAATGAAATGTATTAGTTCAACAAATGAAACAATAATATTTTACCTCCCAGGCAGGGTCTAATCGACTCATTTTAGATTCTTCCCACTCATTTGGTGCGATATTATACTCTTCACAAGGAGATAAGTCCTTCTTTTCACCAAATACCAACTCTCTCGTCATATTTGTTTTACAATCCCTCCATTTTACACCCACGAATCACAATATCCTCTTTTTGAATCCCTCGGTATTGTAGATATCAATGTTTGCCTACAATATCAAGAATAACAATAACAATAACAATAACATAATAATAATAATAATAATAATAATAATAATAATAATAATAATAATAATAATAACAATATGGTTGAAATATGAAAATGTGAAAAAATGAGGGTCTAGTGGAAATACCAAAACATCAAGCCAAACTAATTTCTTAGTGCTTTCGGGTACAATTTCCCACTTCTCATACAAAATGGAAACATTGTCTTGAGCAAGTTTCCCCAGATAAGAACTTAACTTCACTTGTTGAGTTCTTATTGTTTTTCCTGTAATGAGGTCGAAATCCAATGGTTGTTTTTCCCAACAATGCGTTGCTTTGTAATCTCTTTACACCGTGTGGATTGTCTTGTCTTCCTCGACGTACTCTGTTGAGGAGAATGGAGAGATCTCACAGGAGACTGAGTCATAGCTTGAGTAGCACAGACTGTAGACCAAATAAATAAATAAATAAATAAGTATTAACAATAAGAATATGAACTACAGTCACACAAAAAAATAAAATAAAAACTTAATTAGACATTCAATTAAATTTATTTAGTTAATACAAACAAATTTTATTAAACGTTGCAGAAATTTACATATCACTGCATATAATAAAATTAAGAAAATAAAAGACAAAATGAACTGCATAATTGATTTAACCTCCATGAATAAGGTTATATATAATATATTATATTATTTTAATTTTAAAGACGCAAAATGTGTTCATTATAAGCGTTGTTATAGGAATGTTCTCCCATATGCCCTCGTCATATGTTTTAAATATAAGAATGCTTAATTTTAAACTGGTAAAACATATCTTACTGAACCGATCAAATAGGAATGTTCTCCCATATTCTCTCGTCATGATCATAACGATTGGCATGTATATCGTCCACTTCATTTTCTTCAATAGTCAGCATATGTGTTGAGAAAGAGAGAGCCTCGAAGTTATCAAAACTTGGATCTATATTTTCATGAGCACCATCCATGCTTCTTTACGAAGAACCACCGACAATCTTTCATCACACGGATCATTGATGTAGAACACCTGTTTAGCCTGACATGCCATGATGAAAGGCTCTTTTGTATGAGCTAACTTATGAAGGTCCATCAACGTAAATTCCATTTCATCGATTTGCACACCGGTGTTATCAACCTACTTATACTTAAAAATAGGTACTCTAAACTCAACATAGTCAACCTCCCAAATCTCGTCAATGACTCCAAAGTAACTAATGGATGCCAACATGGTTTTCATCTTTTGAACTAGAAAAGTGCATCGCCTCAGCTTGAAGAGTAACCCCACTGTTTTGCACAGTACTCTTGTCATCTTGTGATTTTGTGTAGAAGGAGTAATTATTTATATCATATCCATGCCAAGTTATGACATCAAAATTAGGCCCATGCGCTAGCCACTTTAACGTATCAGAGGTATTATCATCAGCAACAACTTTTTCTTTGAACCACTTCAAGAAAGTCTTGTTATTTCATTCATCTGGGGGTTTTTCATCATCACAAGGTTTTTGTGAGCAGATAAGAAAGGTAGAACCTCGTCTGTATTGTTCAATATATACGAAATGCGATTGGAGCACTTCCTCACGACTCTTGGTATGAACACTAACACCTTGTGTACCCTTACCTTCATCTCTCCCCTCGTGATGAGACTTAGGAAGCCCTACATATTTGCCCTGCGCCATGTAATCTGTACAAAACTCAATTACTTATTCATCAATATATCTTTCGACAATAGATGCCTCTGGACGAGATGGATTTTTTTGTGTACCCTTCGAGGATCTTCATCTACCGCTCGATTCGGTACATCCACCTTAAATAAACTAGGCCACACACTCTTATCTCGTTCACTAAATAGATAATGAAGTGAATCATTATGTCAAAAAAATTAAGGGGGAAATACATATCCGATTATCATAATATAATGGAAGCCTCCTTTTACCACTCATCCATCTTTAAAGGGACAATAACTTTGCTGCATATAAAATTGAAGAAATAACACAGGCGAGTTATGGTATGTATTAGCTTTTTAGGTAAAATGTCATGTATAGCCACGACTAGTAGTTGTTGCATCAAAACATGGAAATCATGAGACTTTAGGCCAACTAATGTAAGGTCTTGCATTGGGACAAGACTTTGAATATTTGAAGAGTAACCCTGTGTAACTTTCACGCCCCGTAGACACTCACAATTTTTTTTTTTCTTTTCGGGACAAAGTATGACATGCTGGGGGCAAATATGTTCGACCACCTACTGATTTCGGATGCAAATCTTGGCGTATACCCATCTCAGCCAAATTATGTCAAGCATTCACAGTATCCTTTGTCTTGCTTTTAATGTTGAGAAGTGTGCCAATTACACTATCACACATGTTTTTTCCACATGCATAACATCTATACAATGTCTAACATCTAGCTCGCACCAATATGGGAGATCAAAGAAATTTGTCCGCTTCTTCCATACACTCTTCTCGGTAGCCTTCTTTTGGGTCTTTCCAAAGATAGTATTGATGTTCTTCACCCGGTCATAAATTTGCTCACCGGTAAGTGGTGTAGGGGCAATCCCATCCGCCTGGCATCCATTAATAGCTTTTTTAATCTACGATATGGATGATTACGTCTGAGCTACCTCCGATATCGAGTGTAAACAATTTTTCCCCCATGCTTCAGTTGTAGATAACTCGTGTCTTCTTCATATATAGGACATGCGAGATGACCCTTGTTAATATAACCGCTCAAGTTTCCATATGCTGAAAAATCATTAATGGTACAGAATAAGAGAGCACGCAACTCGAAACTTTTTCTTCGGTACCCATCAAACATGTCAACTCCCTCCTCCAACAACTTTCTTAAGTCTTCAATTAGAAGACTTAAATAAACATCTATGTCGTTTCCGGGTTGTTTTGAACCTGAAATCATCATAGATAACAAACGAATTTCCATTTCATGCACAACCAAGGAGGTAGATTGTAAATTACAAGCAAGATAGGCGATGAAGTATGTTGACTATTTAAGTTACCGTATGGATTTATTACATCAGTAGAAAGTCAAAGCTTAAGGTTTCTTGCCTCACTCCCAAAATTTTGAAATAAACGATCAATTTTATTCCATTGAGAGGAATCAACCGGATGTCGGAACTGGCTATCTCAATTTCTCATCGGCATGCCATGTAGGTTATTCGCATCTTCTGTATTAGCAAACAATCGTTTGAACCTAGGAATTATCAGAAGTTACCATGCCACTTTTACTGGTGAACCACGCTTTGTGCTCTCTTCACAACTACAACCACTAGACTTTTCTTTGTAACGTGATACCCCACACCTAGAGCAATTATGTAATGACTCGAACTCTTTTCGGTAAAATTTACAATCATTACGGCAAGCATGTATCTTCTTGTATACCATACCCATCGGACATAATATCTTCTTTGCCTCATAGTGGCGCTCGACAAAGTGTTTTATTCTGGAAGCATCTCCTTAAATAGTGCAAGCAATTCGGTGAAGCCTTTATCACCCCACCCAAACTATTGCATTTTTCACAGTTCATCATACAAACTATTATTTGTGACAAACCGCCATACAAACTATGTGTGATTTGCAATTTACCACCTAAACCAGATTTTTTGTGGTATTGTGACCAAAATCGGATGACGTGGCGCAACAGGATTTGGCACCTCATCTTGTTTTGATTACAAAACCACAAATATCCTGGTACAGGGGGCAAACTGCAAATCACGCATAGTTTGTATAACGGTTTGTCAAAAACAATAGTTTGTAAGGTGAAATGTGAAAAACGCAATAATTTGGGGGCAAAAAATAATTATCCCTAATAATAAAATATTCTTCCTTTACACAAATGTCATTTAATTATTACGTAAAAATATAGGAATTTCTTACATGATAGTAAAAAAAATTCCCACTTGATGCAAGCAAGAATTTTTGAGAAAAATTATTTTTGGGAAAAGAAAAACCTTGCATGACGGTGACTAGACAAGCCTCGAGCCCCAGCT
>BMAC01000742.1:179343-231415 GCA_014905375.1 Phtheirospermum japonicum
GAAATTCTTAACCCGTTAAATTAGTAGAAATTCACACCAGAGGATCAACGAAAAATTAATAGTGGATGATGAAAACCAGACTTCCATGAATCGGGATGGAAAATAAATATGGAACGGAATTATCAGATTAATCTTTCTCCATTTTCCATGTACGCAAAACGGAAAATTTGGTATTCGGTTGAGTGAAGAGGTGTCGTGATTTTATTTAGGGATGAGATGGTCAATTCCTAATTATAATTTATTAATTAATAATATCGATTCGCCTATGGGACAAAATAAATTAGAAGGATTAAATGGTAGACGGATGTTTGAATTGGTCACCAAATGAGAATTTTCCCTATTTAAAAAGAGTTGAATGGTCACGCACACGACAGTATTATTGCAGAGTCCTACCATGGGGACTTTATTCTTTTAATACATAATTAATTGAATAAACAACAATTGGCAATTATTTTAATCATAATAATTGCTGCCATAAACATTTATTTTATTCCCTTCAATAAGTGTTCTCTGTGTATAAATTCTACCTCCAACACCACCAAAGAGCCTCTTCTTTTCTTCTCCCATTTCAGTCTTTGCATAGTTTTAGCTGTACATAAATATTTTTTCTTTTTCTTTCAAAATAACTTAATTTCTTGATTTCGTTGTGCATCATACATATGCTATGTCCAAGTTTCACTTAAATAATTCCATTTGTTATTTTTTTTTGTGCACCTAATACAAATAAATCCCTGATAAAAGAATAAATAAAATAATTTCATGTGGAAAATTTATTACCAGAAATTTGGAAGCGGTCATGTCGCCTGTACTAAGTGAAATTCTCTTGTCTGGATTTACAGTTAACTCGCATCTTCGTCGCGGTTCACACCTTGTTCAATCTCTTTCTGTTGTTTTCCTCTACTGGTTTTATGTTTTCTCATGAACAAAATCCTATTCCAAAGCTAATTTACATATATAAATATTAATAATACTAATTATTAAAAGTCTTTTGTCCAAAAAAAAAAAAAGCAAACAAATTCCAGCAATAATAGTTAAGCCAAGAATTAATATTATCATATATTCAACAGAAATACGTATTATACATGTCTTCTCCTAGTGGAACCCTTTCAGGATCAAGCTCTGAAGGAAATCCGCAACAAAATATGATCATCGACACAAGGAAACGCAAGCGAATGCTTTCGAATCGTGAGTCGGCGCGAAGATCACGGACTAGGAAGCAGAAGCACATGGATGATCTGACGGCTCAGGTGACTAATCTAAGGGCTGAGAATAATGTTATTCTCAACAATATAAATTTCGCTACTCATCTCTATCTGAATATGGAGTCTGAGAATTCAGTTCTTGGAGCTCAGATTTCTGAATTGAACCACAGACTCCAGGCTTTGAATGATATTATCAACTATGCGATCTCAAATGACATTTTTGCCCCTTCTTTTGAGATTGGGGGTTATGGTATTGATGATTATGATCATATGATTGGTGGGGTTGATGATGTTTTGAGTCCATGGAGTTTGGTCCATGTGAACCAGCCCATCATGGCTTCTCCTGATGTATTCATGTACTGATTATCCAGCTTCAATATTGATGGGCTTTATTTAAATATGGATTGTACGCTTGTCGGGTTCGCTATGCTATACACGGGGTTCATGCAGTAGAATTTAAAATTTCTTAATAACTAAAATAAGAACTTTCATTATCATACTACCACGTTGGTTCATGTAGCGATTTTAACGATTGACATTTTTATTATTATACAAAAAATTAAATTTTGATTCGTAAATGAAAACAAAATAACACATCGTATGTTCGGTTTCCTTATTTTATCGAGAAAATACCTAGAGGAAAATTGCCCTTGAAATTATCGAGGGGAATACAGAGGGCACATATTACCGAGGGCATTACCTAGGGTAAATACCTTTGGTAAAGTTTTCGTAAATACGGCAGCAACATTTGCTGCCATTATTAGCGGAAGTAATACCGAAATCTTTTCGAGAACAAATATACCAATTGCATTTTTTCCTAAAAAAAACTCAAGGGGAAAGATTTGCCCTCGAGTTTTCCCCCTCGGATTTTTTAAATAAAAAAATTTGGAAAAATTATTCAAAAAATATAATTGCGTAAAAATAAACCATACCATATCATCTTAGGCACATAAAATGATTTTAACTTAGGTTTCACTAGAAAATATCACCGATCATGTAGGCATTCACACGTGTCATGTAATTCGATCAATAGTATCCACAATACGAGCGATCAACTTACATGTAGGCATTCACACGTGTCATGTAATTCGATCAATAGTATTCACAATACGAGCGATCAACTTATTCAATTGGAAACGTAAAATAATGAAGCGTCATTACTTTTGTAAAGGTACCACGAGTTAGGTTTCGTTGTTTTACTACAAAAAAAATGTCTTTTGCGGACGGGCCGAAAAATCGTTAGCATATGCTGACGGGCAAAGGCCGTCATCGAGTACCCCGTCAGCTACGTGTCAGCATATTAATACAACGACGGGTTTGCTGAAGGGCTGCTGACGAGTTCCAGCCCGTCAGCAAAATTAAAATACATACATACATACATACATACATATATATGCTGACGGGTACGACCCTATCATCAAAATTTAACAAAAAAAAAAAAAATTGCTAATGGGTGTCGTGCCCGTCTGCAATTTTGATATTAAATCAGATCCCCATCCCCTTCTCGCTGCAGAAAAATAAAAGAAAAAGCGCAGCCGCCCAACCAGCTCCGCTGGCCATTGCCCGCCACTGCGTTCGCCGTTGCCTCACCGCTAGCCTCAGTCACCCGCCCACCGCAGCCCCAGCCGCCGCCCACAAGGTAAATTCCCCCTCTCTCTCTCTCTCTCTCTGTAATTTTTTTGAATTATTTTATGAATTAAGATTTTTAATTTTTGAAAATTATATAAAATAATTATATAATTGGTGTACAATTTAGGTATTATTATATAATTAGGGTATAATTTAGGGGTTATTTTATAATTAGAGTTTAGTTGAGGTATTATTGTATAATTAGGGTATAACTTAGGCATTATTGTATAATTAGGGTTCAATTTAGGAGTTTTTGTATACTTAAGTTTTAGTTGAGGTATTATTTTATAATTATTATTAATTTTGGGGTTTTTGTATAATTAATATTTAATTTATATGTTATTGTATAATTATGGTGTAGTTTAGGAGTATTATATAATTAGAATTTAGTTTCGGTATTATCCTATAATTAGAGTGTAATTTAGGTGTTTGTATTTTAAGATCTAATTGAGGTATTATTGTATAATTATCGTTAATTTAGGGGTTTTTGTATACTTATGGTTTAATTTAGGAGTTATTATATAATTAGGGTATAATTTAGGGGTTTTTTTATAATTAAAGTTTAATTTAATTATGGTGTAATTTAGGGGTATTTTATAATTAGGACTTAGTTTAGGTATTATCGTATAATTAGGGTTTAATTTAGGTGTTTTTATAATTAAGGTTTAATTGAGGTATTATCGTATAATTATCATTAATTAGGGATTTTTGTATAATTTGGGTTTAATTTAGGAGTTATTTTATAATTTAGGGGGTTTTGTATAAAAAGAACAACCTAAGGGGATGATGAGTATGATTACTATGTTCATCTTGTAGAAGTTGTTAGATTCGACTATACTGGCTTGCCTTGCAAAAGCACACTAATGTTCAATTGTGAGTGGTTTGATCCAACTCCCGCAGGCACAAAGGTTTATACCTAGTATAATATTGTCAATATCAGTTATAAGCGTAGATTCAATCGTTATGAGCCGTTTGTACTTGCTACCCAATCGGTTCAAGTTTACTACTGCCCATATCTAAGTTTGAAACAAGATAAGATTGATTGGTTGGCAACATGCAAAATTAAAGCAAGATCAATAATAGATTTTATCGAGCCTATGATGTCTAATCAATCCTTTTAAGAGGAGTTGATAGAAATGCACAATTCAATAAAAATTGGAGGATGGTGATTTCCAATTACACGTCGACCTTATTATTAACATTGTTCTAAAAATCGGGCTAGGCGGCCGCCTAGGCGCTCGGCGCCCTCGAACTGCCCACGATTTTTGAAAATCGGGCAAAAAAATCGCCGGGGGAACTCGGCGCCGCCTAGGCGCCAGGCAGTCCAATTTTTATTTTTTTAATTTTTTTTATCCAAAACGACGTCGTTTTGGTTTTAAATTTTTTTAAAGTCATTTCAATTGTTACGGGGCAAGAATTGGGACAGAACATAACAGAAACAGACTGAGAACTCTTGCCCTTATTTAGTTATTTTGATTTTGTAATATGTGCTATGGATTTATATTATTTTGAACTTTGAATTGAACAATAGTTTTGAACTTATGATCATTACTTTTAGTTTTGAATAGTCATATACTTTATTGTGTAGCAGGTAGTATGTTGAACTATTAAATGTTGGATGTAATGTTGTAAATTAGGGTATTTATTCTCAATTCTAGGCCCCGCCTAGGCCTCGCCTAGGCGCCCTAGGCGCTAGGCGCTGGTCTGGCGCCTAGCGGCCGCCTAACGATTTTTAGAACACTGATTATTAATGATTCGGATAGACTTGCCGATGAGGTAGAGGAGGAGACATAAGGTGAGTTTCTAAGCGATGATGAAGATATGGACGGAGATATGTTTGATGATAACCTAGATAGTGAAAGTGTCAGTTCAGGTTAATTATAAAACCGATACATACTTATATAGTTGAAATTATATTATATTGATTGAATTGATAGTTGGTGGAGAAAAGTCTGAGTATATATGATGATGGATATAGTTACAGGGCTCTAGAAAGAATCTCATCATTAATTACTTTTTTCGATAGAGTTAAAGTGGTGCATCGGAAAAAGTGATTAATGATGAGATTCTTTCTAGAGCCCCGTAACTATATCCATCATCATATACACTCAGATTTTTCTCCTCCAACTACCAATTCAATCAATCTAACCAAAATCAATTATAGTAATTATTAGATGGATTGGCATTTATCCCGGTTCAATTGTGCTTAAATTTTAATATTTTTTTCGACGAGAGGTAGTGGTTGTGGGCGTTCTTCACTATGCCCATCTTCGGGCCGTGCTTCTCTTATTTCATCATCATCATCTCATCGTCAGATAGACGATGAAGATGATGATATGATTGACTTATCAGCAGGGACTTCACCGATCATTCTAGCCACCCCGTCCGATGCTAGTACATCGAGAGAACTCATGCCACCACGTCCTGGTATGGTCAAGATCTATATCTTCCCCCAAGATAAGTAACTTTAATTTCATTCTTGTAAGTAATAAATTCTTTATTTTAATATATTTCCTTAATAAACTTTATATTTTACCAGGATATGCAATGACTTGATGGAGTTATCGACGATCCTTCAGCTGATCCATGAGGTTTGTGTACACCTCGATGGGTGGAAGTACGAGCATATTCCCAATTCTCATTGTCAGTCGTGATGGCCCGAGTTTTTGGTAATAAACAATATTATTTTCGAAAGTTGTTATACATAATGGTTTTTATTAATCAAATTGTTTTGTTTTCTTTTGCATCGGCGATGTTATTGGGACCTGAGTGTATATTTTGAGGAGGCCGTACGGCATACTTCTACAGTTCTATGGCCAACTCGTGGTGCAGCCGTCTCCATGAGTGGAAGGCGAAGTGGAGAACGGAGGGGAGGGTTCCCGCGTACATCGGCGAGGAAATCTGGAGGAGATGAGTGGTGGAGTTCAGGAATCTAAAGAACAAGAAGCAGCCTGAGCAGGTGAGCTGGAACAGGATGAGTGAGCCCAACGGGCCTGGTATTGGGATATCCAAGCACATAGGAGGGTCTCGGACTGCAATTGGTTATGCACGTCAGCGCGTAAGTAAAATTAAAATATATTTATAGATTTAGCTGTAAGTAATTAATTAGTTCATAATTAAAGATAAATTAAAAACTAATTTAAATATTGTATATAGCGTGAGAATCTAGTTAGGGAACCCAATGCATTCAAGCTTTTCTAGACTATACACCAGAGACCTAACGACTCTTTCACTGATCCTCAATTGCAACAGACTTTTGTAAGTATTGTTTTAGATGTAATTAATATAAATATATATCTTTCGTTTCTAATCATCGTAACAGTAAATTATACATTAATCAGAATATTGCTGGAGGAGTATTAGAGACGTCTGGAGGAGGCTCGTGCTTCATCACCGGATCCTGCCACCGTTAATGAGAACACGGTCTATCTACAGACCGTCGGGGTGAAGAAGGGTCTTCGGTTTGACACGGGATGTTTAGGAACTCTTCTGGTTTCGAAGAGTTCTAGAGGCGGTACCTCCTCTGTTCCTGATAGCCGTGTCTTGGAGCTCTAGATGCAGATGAAAGTTTTGAAGAGCCAGGTCGAGAGTCAGCTCTAGGCGAGCGAGTGTGCACATCAAGAGCAGCTCAAGATGATTCATGAGGATAATGCACATCAACAACTCTAGATGGAGGCATCCCTCCATGACCGAGTGATATAGGAAGTCGCCGCAGCGATGGCAATGTGACGTCGGCAACTGTCCTCTAATGCTCTAGCTAATGATTATAATGATGATGATGATGATTTTGTGGTGTAGCTGATTTAGGAACAAACAATATTTATATTTGACACTTTATTTAAACTTTATACATTATACGATATAATTATTAATAAATATATTTCATTTTTCATATTATTTTTTTTAGGAAAAGCAGTGAAGAAGGACCAACAACAACGATGAAGTAAAAAGGGGGAGTTTGGAGAGACAGGTTTGTCGGATCCGTCGGTTGAATTGCCGCAGGGTAGGAGAAGTCATCCAAAAGAAATGGAAAATCATTAGTTTTCTCGAGGAATTAGGACTAGTAGATCATCGAAGGATAATGCAAATTAGTTTCTGTATTAGATTATTGATTTGTGACATAAATACAAGTACAAATATTAAATAAAATAAACTAAAAATAAAATTTTAAAAAAAAATTATTTGAAAATGTTGACGGGGTGTGTGTGTGTGTGTGTGTGTGTGTGTGTGGACACGTCAGCATCGTTCAAAAAATGCTGATGGGTAGGGCCTATCGGCAAATGCTGACGGCTATGACCCGTTAGCATTATTTAAGTGTGCTGACGGTCGTTACCCGTTAGCATATGCTGTCGGTATTAACCTACTAGTCAGCAAATGCTGATGAGTATCGGGTTATGGCCACGGGCTTTACTAACGGGTCCTACCCGTCAGCTGATTCAAGCTTAATGCACCTATTTTTATAAACTATTTGCCAAAACATTTAAAGCTTGCCCGCAAGAGAACGGGTCACTTATAGGTGGGTAAGTTGACTCGAGTCGATCTCAAGGAACATGCAATCGGAATCTCGAATAGTTTGTTCATTCACAAAGTAACACGAAAACCTGTACAATTGGTGGTTTGGTTTGTTTTGATTATCTAAGAATTCAAAGCACTTGAACATTAATTAAAACTAGGTAACTCTAAACAATGAACTAAGAACATGTAAATTCAAACCAAGAAACCAATCTAAGCAAAATGGATAAACAATTATCTAAACATGAATGATATAAAACCAATAAAAATGAACTAAATGAAAGGTTATGAATTCAAATATCAAAAGTAACTAAGGTTCGTAACATGAAATAATTCAAGAACAATTATTGAAAAACTACTACTTAATCGCATAAATTAATCTAAGAAAATAATTAAAGAGTTTAGAGTACTTATTGAAACTAAGAAATTGCAGTAAATTCTCCAGCTTATCCAGAGAGATTGTGTAGATCTTGGCCGAAAATCGAATCACGAACTAACAGGTGGAGCTTGGAACTTGTGACTCTTGAATCTTCGATCTTTATCTTCTATGTTGATTTGGGATGCGAAGGTGTGTTGTTTTGGAGCAAAAGGAACGTAAGTAGGGTTGTAGTGGTATATGGTGTGTTTTGGGACGGATTAGAGAGGGGTTTATATAGTTTTCCCTTGTCTTGGAGCATAAGTTAGGGTATAAACGCGTTTTTTGGGCAGGTAACGGTTAGACTTAGCGGTATGAGTTACTGCTATTGTACCGTTAACCTTGTAGCCACTTCCCAACGGTGACTTTAGCAGTAAGGAGTAACCGTTAAGTTCGCCGCTGACCTCTATGTCACTTCGTAACGGTGTGACTAGCGGTATGAAGATACCGCTACAGTCACCGTTAACTCCCAGTTTCTGCTACTCCTTCGCTGGAAGGCTCGATCCTCATTTTCTATTATTCGAACGACAACTCTTAAGTGCTGAACTCTTCTGACTAGTTAGCTGTAAGATGAAAAACAGGGAATAATCATCTATTTGTATAAATTTAGATCACAATACGGTAAAATAAGCTGGAAGTATAAATATACGGAATTTAGCTTAAACTACCCAACTTATACCAAAAGTAATAAGAAAAACTAACAGAAATACTAATAAAAACAAGGACAAATATGTTCTAATCATCAGCATGCCGTCAGCATTTGCTGACGGGTAGGTTAATCCCGTTAGAAAAGGATTTGATGATGCCGAAAATGCTGACGGGCTTGACCCGTCAATAAACCTGTCAGCAAATTGATGCTGATGGATCACACCCTTCAGCACACGACAGTTTTTCTGTAGTGTTTTCAAACTACTAGAAATAGTAATTGATCGGTAAATACATTTTTTCTATTTTCTTATTCAAGAAAACCGACGGGAACAAGTTCCCCTCGAAAAAGACTGAAGGCAAGGTTGATTTTTTGAGGCGAAATTGTTCCCCTCAGTTTAAAAAAAAAGGAAAAAATTATTTATTAAATAGAATTGTGTAAAAATAAATTATATCATATAGTTTTAGGCACGTAAGAAGATATGAACTTGTGTTCTACTAGAAAAATATCACCGAGCATTTATGTATTGATACGTGTCATGTAATTTGATTAATAATATCCACAATACAAGCGTTGACTTATTTATTTGGAAGTGTAAAATACTGAATTGTTATTATTTTTGTGAAGGTACTATAAGGTGGGCGTCGTTGTTTTATTACCAGGACAAATATTAATTGATCGATAAATACGTTTTTTCTTAATTTAAAAAAATGAGGGGAACAAGTTCCCCTCGGAAAAACCCGAGAGGGTTGCATTTCTCTCTGGTTTTTCCACCTCAGTTTTTTTAAATTAAAACGAATTCGAAAAATAGATAAAAAACATAATTGCGTAAAAATAAACCATATAATATAATATCGTTTTAGGTACGTGAGGTGATTTTAACCCGAAGTTTACTAGAAAAATATCACCGATCATGTGCGTATTGACACATGTCATGTAATTCGACAATAGTATCCACGATACCAGCAATCAAATTATTCCATTGGAAACATAAAACAATGAAGAAACGAACCCGGTTTTTCCGAGGGGATACTACCCTCGATTTTTCCGAGAGCTATAATGCCCTCAGTTTTTGCGAGGGAAATTAGATTCATCTTTTAGGGGTTTATCGAAGAAATGAACCTTCACAATCCCCTTGAAAAGTTTGTCGAGGGCACATTTTCTCCTCGGCAGAATTTACCGAGGAGGATTTTACCGAGGAGGAATTTCCCCCCGGTATTTCCCTCTGTAAAGTGCTTACTGGTGGAATATTTATCACTAACGATGGATTTTTCCCTCGGTAAAACACTATTTTTCTATAGTAGTTTCAGTGACAATTGAGAGGGAATCGCTTCTCAGTTATGTGGCTATCACAAAAATCCTCACCGTAGGAATTCAAATATCTTTCCTCTAACCGAGTCTACCTTTTAGTTGGTACACCAAAAAAGTCATTCTCTAGTAGAATTGTTATATTTATAAACTTATTGAAAGGAATAAGAATTAATCCAACAATAAACAATTGACTGAAAATTAATTATTGTAGATAAATAATTATCAATTAATTATTACCTACAAAATTCAAGACTATCATTATGAGGAGAGATATTAAAAGTTTCAAGAAGTTAGCTGCCCTTTTTCTTAAACCGATGTCAAATGAAAAAGGTTCACATACGCACAATAAATAAATAAATAAATAAATCTGCCTTCAATGAATACCTCCGTATCTCTTTAAGTAAAATAAAGTTTTTTTGCATTTTATTTCACACCTTTCAGCCGTACACTCCTCTCTCTCTCTCTCTCTCACACACACACACACATACACATATGGGTATATATATATATATATATATATATATATATATATATATATAGCATTAGGTTCAAATGAGAACCATGTCCTTATTTGTGAACCTAAGGTCAATTATGAGCCTTAGATCAAGTTAAATGGATGAATAAGATTTTTTGTATATTTCCTTATTTGATTAAAATCATTAAGATTGTATAATTAAAGCACTGCTGGTGTATATAACAGAAATATTAATAAAGCACTGTGATTGTATAATAAAGGCACTACTAGCACTGGTATATAATAAAAGCACTAGTTCGCAGGTTCGCAAATAAGGACATGGTTCTCATTTGAACCCACCCCTATATATATATATATATATATATATATATATATATATATATATATATTGCGGCACTTTTATTAAAAGAGAAGAAAAGAGTCCGAATACATAGCAAATCAATGAAAAAAATTAAAATAAAGATACTAGCGCTTCACAAGGAATCCCCGCTTAAGAGAACTCTTTGAAGTGCTACGTATAGGAGTAGAATATTCATCTTCAGTAATATCTACGCAGAATTGTTTAGAAGTGATTCTCATAAAGTGCAGGGCAGGAGATGATTTCGTATCGTCAACAATGAAAGGAGTAGAAGACTCCTGTTGTAATTGTTCAATTATATCAATCAATTATTGATCAGTGGCATGTTTACATAAAAGAGGTGTGCGATGCTGGCTTCCAATATCCGAGCCATCCACTATAATGCCTTTCTCAAGTGCAAGACAGGCTGTTGGAGTTTTGGCAAACGCGCGTGCCCTGTCATCGGCCGAGGAAAACGAGATGTTGAAGAATCTTTTGCGAAGGGGAACAAAGCTACATGGTCTGACGATATTCCATGTGGTTTCCAATGTGTCCTTGATTTCGTTGAGCAAAAGGGGTTTTGACCCTTTAGATTGAAGGAGACGGCCTATAAGAGAATCCCGTAAAACCAAAACACGATTTTGATAACGGCTTTCGTCAATGGTCACCAAAAGATAATCTCCCTTCTTGATCGGGGGCGCCCCTAAGGAGTCGTCTACCGGGGGAGGGCTCGGTGGGATGGGAAAGGGCTGGGAAGTCGTGCCCAGAAGGCTCCAATAAAGAGGACCGTCATTTCTAAGAGAAGAGGCGGATATGGGCTTGGAGACCTGTTGGGCTTGGGGCAAAGCGGGTTGCTGGGTTAAAAGGAGGGCCGGCTGGGCTTTGGCAGGGTGCTGAGCCTGAGAAGCAACAAAATAAGCCTGGGCTTGGGCCGAAATTGGTTGAGTATGGGGGTATTGGGAGGTGGATGTTGAAGCCTAAGGTGTGGGAGGATATTGGGCTGGGCATTAAGGCCCAAGTTGTTTAAGACCAGAAATGGGCCTCCCTTGCAGGGCTTGGAAAATGGATTCGAGGCTGGTTTTTGGGTAACAACTGACAAATGGGGATGTGTGTGAAATGACGGGTTGACCAAGAAGGGACGTGTAACATCTCTGTCAAATTGGCAGCTGAAAGGACATGTGATTGACCGTAGAAGAAGTCGTACGCGTGACTCCCGAACATCCTTATTGCGGGGCTGCCGTTGCAGGATCCGGCTAGAAAGTGGACGGGGGGGGGAGAAATAGGAGCAGCAACAGCGGGTGGATGGGGGTTGTAGCCGTTAGGATTGTGCGCTGTAGACTAGAAAGGGTTGATGTGGGTTGTAGCCATTACAGGAAGAGAAGAGGCAACTTGCGGGAAGGCCACAAAGTTGGGGACGGTATCGGCGGAGGGAGAGGGCGAGCCAGGATTCACTGGAGGGGCTACAGTAGGGGATGCCGAAGGGGCGACGGAAGGGGAAATTTGCGCCTCAAGTAACCGGGGGTGAACCTTAGCCACCTCTGGTAGGGTTCCAACAAAGAAGGGGGTTGCGTCCACCGGCTAGAGCGGGGTTGCTGGTGTCTGAATATTCAACGGCGGGGGGACTCCGATTGTCTGCAAATCTAACAGCCAAGAAGGTTAGGTTGTCGGGTACAGGAAAGGAGTAGTCTGGCCGAAAATCTGGAGCAGTGCTACAGAAGACCCGTCAGAGGTTTGCCGTTGTAGAACCGGCTTGAAAGTGGCACTTGTGCAGAAAAAAGTGTGGCATAGGAAACCAGGAATGGTTGAAGACGGAGCGGTTGAACGGTCATCTGTGGGGGCGGCTGCACAAAATGGGAGGAGGTCGTCAGAGCAGCTATATGCGAGGGGAGTGGAGAAGAATCCTTGACGAGCTGAGAGCTCGCTGACGAAGGGGCTGTGTGCTGAATGCTCGCCGACGAAGGGGCTGCGGCGGCTAAAATATAGAATTCGTCCATTAACTTTTTGGACATGGCAAAAATGGTCCACTAAATACATGGGTGGTAAATTTAGTCCATCAATTAAATATTTGTCGTACTTTTAGTCCAATTTTAATTGGTGGACTAAGTTTTCAAAAAGAATTTGGACTTAATATGCGACAAAATTTTAATTGGTGAACTAAATTTGCAACTCTTGGATTTTGACCGACTGTCATTTGGTCAAAATCCCCAAAAATGGACTAAATGTGCGAGACAAATTTAATTGGTGGACTAAATTTACCACCCCTGTATTTAGTGGACCATTTTTGCCAAGTCCAAAAAGTTAATGGACAAATTCTATATTTTAGTCGGCTGCAACCATTCAACGGCTTAGAGACGTCATGAACCCGGCAGAGGTTCAAATAGGTCGAAAAGATTAGGAGAGAGGGTGAATTTTCAGCGTTTCTCCATTCTCTCTCGTGTTGATATTGTATGTCTCTACAGGTTCTGTTTGCGTTTTCTCGCCGCTTGAGTTGTGATTATCATCTCGGGTGAATTTGAAAAACAAAAAGTTTCAATTTGGAAAACTGGTGTTAATAGCATCCGGGCTCATTTTGTAAAAACCAAAATACACCAAATTCAGGACTACTCTTTGACATAATCTTTGATTTGTCAACTGCGTGTTATAAGAGCAGAAATTGCATGCACTGTCACGGGCAGATAATTAAGTGGATGTTTGAGAAATCATTAGTCTCATTTGAAATTACATCCCTATATATATATATATATAGCGAGTGGATTCTATGGGTCACTTCTTATAGTGAGTACGTAGGGTTGAATCACAACAACACAATACATTAGATTCAATGGATATGAATTGGTTTGAGTGAAAATACATCTCCGTCTTTCTAAATATGCACCAATTAACATTTAAATGAAATCTAATATTATTAAATAGTATAAATTGCATAATTTATATTTTTCTCTCTCACTCTATTGAAATATATCTATAAGCCCCAAAAATATAATATTGTCAAAATATATTAAATCATATTATTCCTTACGACCTAAGAACATTACTCATACTATTTTTTTTCAATAAATTTGTACATTTAAAAGTTCGAATTGAGATTATTGCAAAAAATCAAAAAAAAAAAAAATTCATTGTACATTTAGAGGCATGTTAATTCATATTTAAAAGTACACTGATGCATAATTAGAATGACAATAATATTTGTGTTATAAGTCATGTTCTCCAAGCTAATTTCCAACAGTTTTGTGGCATATTTAATATTTTGTTAATGCACATTTACATGTTCGATGATACACAATTAGTAGTACAAGTATACAATAATATATGTTATATTTTTATTAGTCAACCATCCTCCATCCAATTTATATACATTTGATATAAACCTATTCAGTGGTTGAAATTGATATAAACACTTATCAAACTAATTAATCCGTCTTTTCAAAATTATATATATATATATATACACACACACACACACACACACACACACACACACACACACACACACACACACACACACACACACACACACACACACACTACTACAGAAATAAGATTTAAAGGCGGGTTTTTTTCGGATTTAACAGCAGTTTTTGAACCGCCTCTGTATCCACCGCCGTAAATATTTACGGCGGTTTTCAAAACCGCCTTAAAAAGTGAGAATTTACGGCGGTTTTAAGGCTATTATAATGGCGATTTTCGAACCGCCGTAGTATATACAGTTTCAACGGCGGTTTTTTAGAACCGACGTTAAAAAGATTACATTAACGGCGGTTATTTAAACCGCCATAAAAAGAACCTATTTACGGCGGTTTCTGAACCGCCGTTAAATATAATGTTCTACGGCGGTTTTTAAAACCGCCGTTAATTTAATGTTTTTGACGTCGGTTCTAAAAACTGCCATTAATAATACATTTTAATGTCGGTTATTAGAACCGACGTTAATTTGGTGTTTTTTACGGCAGTTTTTACAACCGCCGTAAATAGTTCAATTAAACCTGCCGCTGGGGCTGATTTTCTGCCCTTTTTTTGTTTTTGTTTGAAATATCTCGAAATGAAATGAATTGAACCGCTGATTTAAAATGGAACCAAACTGAAAAACAATTCAATTCAATACATCATCCACAACTACCAAATTCATACACAAATTAAGCAATCTAAAATACAACCAAACTGAAAAATAATTCAATCCAATTCATCATCCACAACTAAAACAATTCAGAATGTAATCAAACTTCGAAACAATCCAAAATGCAATCTAACTTCAAAACAATCCAACAACCAAACTTCAAAAAAAATCCAAAACAATTCATAATGAAACCTAAACTTCAAGAGTATACATCTACTACATACCCCAATCATCCATCATAAATGTCAATAAAATATCTCGACCATTGATCTTGTATTTCTTTGATACTATCAGCACTAAATGGTTGGTCACTAAACATCTGCAAATAATATTTAATATACGTATTTAACAATAATGAAATTAAAAAAAAAAAGAGTTACAACATTCTTGCTATAAAATAAAATATTATAAATATTACCTCTTGCCAATTTTCCGTAATACCCACTCGAACAATAGTCCACATCCAAAGCATGACATAATAACCCGACACCCAAACATCATCTTGTTTATTACACTGTGAGAGAAACATAAGGTTTCATTAAAAAATAAACCCTTCGATGATGTGTTTACGATCATAAATGTAACAACCAAATATATTCAAAGAAACATAATACATTACTTTTGGAAAAAGCCAATTAACCCCTTACTTAGATTTACTCAAATGCGCACCACTCAACATCTTAAATGGGGTCACAACACTATTAAAAAAATATAGAAATATTATAGCACATTATAACAATCCCCTTTACATTATAACAATATCCAAACTTATTGTCCCCAATTTCACAAAATTAAACAATATAATCCGCCGTTTAGAACCAAATCCAAAAACAAATCCAAAATGCAACCAAACTTACCAATGACGTTATAACAATATATTGTCCCAATTTCAAAAATTACATTTTAGTCCTTAAATTACTAAAACAATCTATTTCATGCTTAGAACCAAAACATACGTTCACATTCTATATGTTGTAAGTATTTTAAGCTAGAGTTTACCTTTGTACTAGAAATTTAATGTTTGAGTCGGGCTTATTGTGATTTGAACAAAGCCACACAGCAGTCCCTTCTTGAGGCAAAATTACAAAGAGTTGACAATGTTGCCTGCATTTTGAAATGATTATTATTAAGAATAATTCATGCAACCTACATTAATACTACAACTTATAGTTTAAATTGTACTTACCTATGATGGTATGCCTCCAGGTATATTTGCTTTTTATATTTCTCCATATGTTTGAGAATGGACGGGACCAAAGTGATTGCATGTTTCTTGTTAACTATATTTTGTAAGGATCGAGGCTCAAAGAATCCATACACAGCATCCGATCGGTTTTCAGCAACGAGTGATTTCAAAAACCTAACATATCCATGACAACAAGTAATCAATCAAAGTTATAAATCAATTGATGAACTTAAAAATTAATTAAATAAGAATTAAAATATACTTACAAGATCCAAAATTGTACAGTCGAGATTCGAAGACACGTTTTTCCTTGCACGAAGTCCAAAACTTCTTGGTAATGAATGGTCACTGGGATGTCATTCTCAAATCTAAAAATGCTTGCATCACACGGAACCCTAAATGGACGCTTATAAAGGCGAGCAGAAAGAGTAAGCAACTCAGGAACGGGGTTATCAACAGTCCGACCTTGTTTTGTTGGTCGCTCGGTATCCTAAAACATTAAACATAAATTAATAGTTATTGATACTCTATTTTAGTGTAATTAGCAAACAAACAATTATTACATGTGTCGACATAGGCTTCACAAGATGTTTTGGCCATGCAATAAAACCACCTAGTGCTTTCCTCACCGTGATTACCTCTTCAATGGGCACCGAGACGAGAGCATCACACTCTCGAATGTCCTCAACCACCACTTTAACCAAATCATTCGACAAAGCTACCCCATGTAGCGTCGAACTCCCCTCATGAACTGTCCCAAGGGCCACCAGATGAGTAGAAGAACGATCATCGACATATAACTCACATCGATCATTAACTCTAGTGGGAGGCGAACGAGCTGGAATGTCAGTAGGGGGAAATGAACGAGCTGGAATGTCAGCAAGGGGAAACGAAGGAGCTAGAATATCAGCAGGGAGGAACAAAGGATTTGGATTGTCGGAAGGGCCAACACAACTCCTTATCCTACTACGACCGAGATTTGGATCGACCTCAACTGGAGGGTTCGTGACTTCAACTGGTTGGGCGAATTGCTGCATCAAATGTTGCGTAACATCTTTCCTTATCTCTTCGGCCATCTCGGATCTAACTTCGTTCTTGACCTATTCGACTATCTCAGATTTAACCTGATGGGTTATCATGGATGTCAAGCGCCCCAAAAATTCAGGAGTAAAGGATGACGAGGACCCGCATGATTGAGAGCCAAAGTATTCTCGGATTCCCACACCACCTCCAACGCCATGAACACGTCCAGGGTGCTCTGGTCGATCAATTGCAGCACTTAGAATATCCCTGCGTCCCTCTACAACAAAAGAGCCGTTTCTATGCTCCTCATCCTACAACAAAATAGTACTTGTTTAATGATAATTTTAGATCATTCTGTTATGTTACGATTTTAAAAACTAATTAAAACATAATATTTTAGGTGAGTGGAATAATTTATTAATAATTGTTAAAATATTTATATATTTTTTGTTTCCTACTTAAGGAATTAAAAATCTAGATGGGATGGACATAAATTAAAACATCTAAATATATTGAATACAAACTTACAATCTTCCTAGCAATCTCCCTTGCGGCATCGGATGTCATTTCACCGGACTTTTTTGTGCGAGCAAACTTAAACCTCTCGTGACGTGAAGGAGGAGATGGAAGATCAACAAGCGAATCAACACTAGCACCAGATTGCATTATTTCTTCATGTCGCTTCTTTGCTTTATTCTCCAGGATCTTCTCGTCCAATAAGGCATAACCCCCACGAGATAGAATATGCGAAGCATCGTTCTTTTTTGCAATTTCCTGCGCTTTATCTCTTTTCTCCTGGAATAAAAAATGGGAAAATTAGAGCTTGCATACAAATAATAACAATGAATAATGAATTTAATATTTACCTTCCAAGAAGGGTCCAATCGAGTCTTCTTAAATTGCTCCCACTCACTTAACTCGAAACCATACTTTTCGCAAGAACTTGTGTTATTCGAACAACCAAATACATATTCTGTTGTCAAAGCTGATTTAAAATCTTTCCATTTTTTTTCCCACCGATTGAAAAACCTTCCTTTTGAAAGCATAACAATTTGGTACCTCGAAGTTCGCCTGTAACAACAACAAAAAAAACAATTATAATAAATATAATAATAATAATAATAATAATAATAATAATAATAATAATAATAATAATAATAATAAGTTGAAAATGAAAAGATATGAAATACCTTAACATCTAGCCAGATTAAAGTCTTGGTAGAATCTGGTACAAGTTTCCAATTCTCAATCAAAATCGAAACATTTTCTCGAGAAAGTTTTCCCAGATAAGTACTCAATTTCACTTGATGAGTCCTTTTAGTTTTTCCTGTAATGCTGTCGAAATCAAGTGGTTGTTTTTTGCCATTAGCATGACTCTTGGCAATCTCGTTACACCGTGTGGAAGATCTAGTCTTCCTCGACGTAGTGGGTGGAGGAGAAGTCGAGTGACGCCTCACGGGAGGATCCATTTACCTGTGTAAATAGAAAAGCAAAAAATAAAGGTTAAACTACAAGAACAGAATTATTAATTAACACAAGAACTTAAAAAATTACATTTTCATCCAATTATTAATTAACACATTAATATCACATGTTGGTTTATTTTTGATATAAAAATTTTCATAATATATTATTGTGCATCAAAACTAAGAATTTTAAAGAATACTTAACTAAAAAATTTATTATAATATTCTCCCATATGCCCTCGTCATGATCATGGCGATTGGCATGCACATCGTCTAGTACACTTTCTTCAGTATTCGGCATTCGTGTTGTGAAAGAGAGAGTCTCGGAGTTATCAAGTGTTGGGTCTTCATTTTCATGAGTATCATCCATGCTTCTATCATGCTTGAGCACCACCGACAATCATTTATTGCACGGATCATTGATATAAAACACTTGTTTAGCTTGACATGCCATGATGAAAGGCTCATCCGTATAAGATGCCTTATGAAGATCTACCAACGTAAATCCCATTTCATCGATTTGCACCCCTGTGTTAATATCAACCCACTTGCACTTAAAAATGGGTACTCGAAACTCAACATAGTCAACCTCCCAAATTTCTTTAATGAATCCAAAGTAATTTATAGATGCTTTAATGGTATTTTTATCTTTCGAACTAGAAAAGTGCATTGCATCGGCTTCAAGAGTAACCCCACTGTTTTGATAGCAACTCTTGTCGTCTTGCGACTTTGTGTAGAAGGAGAAATTGTTGATATCATATCCACACCTCGTCACGACATCTTTCTTACGCCCATGTGCTAACTGCATTAACGTTTCCGAGGCATTTTCTGAAGCAAAAATTTGTTTTTTAAACCAACTTAGGAAAGTTTTATTATGCTCAATTAGTACCTCTTTTTCCTTCATTCGGGGATTATTTGTCTTCAAAATTTTTTTATGATCAGCCAGGTAAGGGAGAACCTCCTCAGTGTTATTCAATATGTACAAATGCGCTTGAGCACTTCCTCAAAACTCTTGGAATGAATTCCAGCACCCCGTGTACCCTTACCTCCATATCTCCCATCGTGACGAGATTTAGGAAGCCCCACACTTTCCACTTGTCCCATGTAGTCTGTACAAAACTCGATAGCTTCCTCAGTGATGTATCTTTCGACAATAGAAGCCTCGGGACGAGATAGATTTTTTGTGAACCCTTTTAAAACCTTCATATAACGCTCGATAGGGTACATCCACCTCAGATAAACTGGACCACACTCTCTAATTTCGTTCACTAAATGAACAATTAAGTGAACCATTATGTCAAAGAATGAAGGAGGAAAATGCATCTCTAATTGGCATAATATAACAACAGCTTCCTTTTCCCACTCATCTAGTTTCCTTTTAGTCGATCGACTGATTGACCAGTCGATCGACTAGATCTCTCCGAATCGACTGGAGTACAGAAGGTTTGGCAATTTTGGGCGAAGCAGTCGATCGACTGACCATTAGTCGATCGACGGATTGACCAGTCGATCGACTGGCTTTCAGTCAATTGACTGATTGACCATTCGATCGACTAGATCTCTCCGACTTTACTGGAGTACAGAAGGTTTGGAAATTTTAGGCGAAGCAGTCGATCGATTGACCCTTAGTCGATCGAGTGAGTCGCAGTCCAGCTCGAACCATTAACTGGCGGTTCAAACTAACTGAACACGTCTAAATGGTCCTATGTACCACCTCTTTATGGGTGAACTCTTATAAAAAAAAAAGAACAAAGAAAAAGAAAAAGGAAAAGGAAAAAAAAAGAAGTAACAAAATAAAAAGGGAAACAAAACGAATGGTCAGGTGAAAATGAAAAATGGCACACCTATGATGACCATTGATGAGGCACTGTAAGAAAATAAGTAGTCATTGCCTTTCTGAATCTTAAAAATGGCACATCCTATGGAATTTATAGTACGTGCCTGTTCAAAGATCACCCCTTTATTAAGAACTAATAATGTTCTTCTTCTTATTCTCTAATTTTCAAAGCCAAACAAACCCTCCAAACTTTCAAAACCCTATTTTCAAGAGTTTGGATTTATAATTTCTACCAACCTTGAAAATCTGCAATCATGGAATACAAAAAAGATGAGCAAGAAACTTACAACTAATTGCCCTGTATTCTGTTGCCCACATGGGATCACCCCCTCCCTTGTACTTCAATGCTGGGATGTTCATCTATGATCCCAACAAACTCACTTATAAGAACCTCTTGCAGTTCTTTTGTTGAAAATTCAAGTGATTTCGAGTCAATACCTGTCGAATTTTGATATTTCATAGTAGTTTCTATTTGATAAGTAATAGTAATTCTCAAGTTATGATTGTATTTTTGGGAGTTAAGTTTCAATTGAATTTTACTGAATTATCAACAATACATTTCAACAAATAGACCCGATGTAAAAAGTTTTGGGAGTTCAGTTTCACCCTAGAAAACAGGACAGACAAAGGTCAAACTTACGATATGAACTTAACAAATTTTATGATATGAACTTTGATTTGATTTCAAAGAAAAATATGCACAGCTCCAGATCAATTTCAGACCCAGTTCATAGAGTCACAACGACCAAAAATTATAACTCGCATTTAACGGATCCAAACGGGCATAAATATTATAGTTTAATACTTCAAAATATAAAAAGAAACATTCTTAAATGTAAGCTATCATCTCAAATAAGCTAAACAATGAGAGTTTATACGACCCTTTTTTTTCTTTTGTTTTTTTCCCTTTCTTTCTTTTCTTTTGTTTATCCCCAACATAGTTATGAAAACATTATTGGTTTTTCCAGCAACAAACATCTTTTTAATTATTCTGAAAATTAATAGGAAACAACCCCCATAACCTAAATACTGTTAATCTGCATTTTCGGTGTCCACAACTTGTTTCTCCATACAATTAGCCATTAGGATTATTTTGGACTTTACAATCAACCCCAAACTAGCTATCAATAACGTAATTGCCAATATATTCCTGAAAACCGACATGTTAATTGTCTATTCTACCAATATTCTCAGTTTAGCAGCACACTTAAACCAATTTGAGAAACAGATTACTCATACAATTGAACCCACATTACCCTGGATCACCTAATTACCATAAATTTGCGTTTTTTAATGGGGGAAAAAGAAACCCAACTTTTCAATCCAAACAAGAAGTGATTTCTTTTCGGTCTGGTTTCCTTGTTTTCATTCTCTACTCACTAATACTCTGTTTATTGATAGCTCTCACAAATATCCAGTCTAATAATAATACTCTATTTTTACCAGCTCTCACAAAATCTATTACTATGTCTAGTAGTATAATAATATGAAGCCACATAAAATCTTCTAACCAATACGATGTTTTTTGCTAGCTCTCACAAATATCCAGTCATTTGTGACCCAAACTAAACAGCAAACAAAAAGTATCTCTTCTCATCTGCACCCAAGAAGCGGTTTCTATTGAAACTTTAAAGAACAGCAGCAAAGTGGGTGCCCAAGTTTGTGAAAGCTTACACGAGTCTATTGTAACTCAGACTGCGTAACTCCTTTTCTGTGATGTCTAGAGAAACATGAACAACAGCAAAGTGGGTGCCCAAGTTTGTCAATTCACAATTGAAATAAAGTCCGAAAGCCCTAATTAAAAAACCAATATCAATTTTCAAATCCCTAAAATTAACCACTAATTGAGAAGAAATTCAAAAATGGAAGCTTACACGAGGCTGAGTTACGCCATTGGAGACGAGAACGTGGCTGACACTGACGGAGACGGGAGAGAAGCAACAGCGCGCCGCTACGGGTTGGAATCGTCGACGGCCGAACGTTCTCTGTGAATGCTTCTGATCATAATTTGGGGAACCAAATCTATGAAATTTTGGGGATAAAGATTGGGAATGAATTCATTTTATTCTGAGAATGCTTCTTGTTCAATGCAATTTTGGGGAAAAAACGGGTAGAAAAGTCGTGTTCTTGTTCGATGCAATCTTGGGGAAAAACAAGACTGAAATGACTAAGTGTGGAGGGTTATGTGTTTCGGATAAAAAGGACGCGTGTACCCAAAAAAAAAATTTAATACATTCTACGGCGGTTCTACAATAACCGCCGTGAAAAAGTAGATTTAACGGCTGTTTTWAAAAAATGCCGTAGACTATATGGATTTTACGGCGGTTATTTAAAAACCGCCGTTAAAATAAGCTAGCCTCCAGTTCTTACGGCGGTTCCTAACAAACCGCCGTGGAATATCTGAGTTTTTAAGGCGGTTTTTATCTAACCGCCGTAGATTATATCACTTTTACGGCGGTTCTTAGAAAACCGCCGTTAAAATCAGTTGAAACCCAATTTTAACGTCAGTTTTTGTGAAAACCACCGTAAAAAGACCTTTTTAACGGCGGTTATTGCCATAACCTCCGTTAAAATTAATTTTAAGGCGGTTTTCAGAAAACCTCCTTTAATTAACAGCCTTAGAAAGCTGTTTCTGTAGTAGTGATAGGGGTGGGTTCAAATGAGAACCATGTCCTTATATGCGAACCTGCGAACTAGTGCTTTATTATACAGTCACAGAGTTTTATTAATATTTCAGTAATATATACCAGTAGTGCTTTTATTATACAATCTTAATACTTTTAATTAAATAAGAAAATACACAAAAAATCTGATCCATCCATTTAATTAGATCTAAAGCTCATAATTGACCCTAGGTTCACATATAGGGATATGGTTCTCATTTGAACCTAATCCTATATCCTCTCTCTCTCTCTCTCTCTCTATATATATATATATATGATTTCTTCTAGGAGTGGGCTTTTACAATTAAGCCTACTAAATAATGTAATGAGTTTGGATTTAAAACACAACTAATTAATTAATTAGTACATAATTTTAAATTAATCAATTCAATTAATTAATTTATTACATTCATTTAATTTGGAATTCTAATCAAATTAGATTTAATTACACAATTACATAATTTATTTAAATATTTTGTCTAACAACTAAATTAAATTATAGCCCTAGTTAATTGATCAAAACTAATTAATTATTCTAACTATTGGAAATATCAAATTTGAATGTCAACAATTAAAAATATTTGTGGCCCTTTCAGATTCACGATTAACACTAGCAGTAGGCTTACAATTTTTGTAAGTTTATAAATAATAGTTTATTATATTAGTTAATCTAATTAATTAATTCTCTTGAAAATAACTCTTTAATTCCAAGAACGTACAAATCATAAAAATACCTAGAAAATAGCATGATTACCTAGTGTTAAGTGAAATAGCGAGCAAACACATTTCAGTTGCAAGTCCATACATGTACGATTCTCTCGACAACTAGTTTCCTGATTAAATCTTAGGTTTGAGTTTATAAGTTGAAATCCAATTGATTTAATAACTTTGATTTCATTTCAAGTTTAAGTAATTCGTTTATGAATCAATATTAAGTGTGCCTTGGCCAAGGTCTTCGAATAATGAACTATGAAAATTACACTACCAAAAAACAAGCGAATGCTGACGGAAAATACTAACGACCAAAGAACCGTCAGCATATGTTGACGATATCCTGCCAGATTAAGAATGCTGATGAATTGCTGACATGCAAGGGCTGTCAACGATAGACCCGTCATCTTTGTTTTTATGCGACGAGTTGGCTGACGGGTCGCTGACGGGCTTGGCTGAATAATTGAATTTAGGGGGTAATTGTATAATTAGTGTTTAATTTAGGATTTAATTTATAATTAAAATCTAATTAGGGTTTATTTTGGGTTTGGAGATTAATAGCCAAATTAGGGGTGAATTAGAATTTAATTAATAATTTAGGGTAGAATTGTGGAATTTATAGGGTAATTATATAATTAGTGTTTAATTTATGGGTTAATTTATAGTATAAGTTTAATTAGTGTTTATTAAGGGTTTAGAGGTCGTCTAGGATTCGACCATGTATAATTAACTTCAAGTAGGGGTTAATGACCTAATTAGGATTGAATTATGTAGTTGTGATTAAAGTAGTGGTTATTTATGTATGTATGATTGAATTAGAAGTTGATTACGTAATTACAATTCAGTTAGGTGTTAATTACCTATTTAATGTTGGTGGTTAATTATTCGAATTGGGGTTATTTTTTGTTTATAAACTATAGTGGTTTAAAGTGTTTGTGGTGGTGGTTTTCAAGTGCCGTGGTGATCGGCAAGTCAATTTAGTGTTTAATTAATATTTATGTTAGATGATCTGTGATTAATATATATATATATATATATATATATATATATATATATATATATATATATAGGGTTGGGTTCAAATGAGAACCCGTCATTATATGTGAACCTAGGGACTCATCTTGACCATTAGATTGGATAATCTTGATGGTTGAGATCATGACTTGTCAGTATGGTAATAATGTAGAAAAATGCATTAATTAATTAAAAATGGTATTTTGGACATATATCAACGTTTACAAAGAGCACTACATTGTTCTTTGGAAAGCACAATAGATTAAGAAGAAAAAACACTACGATTGTATACAAAAAAGCATCGCAAATTTCGTCTATAAACTGCAAATTCAAAAATTTGAAATGAAACTCAAATCTTCAACAAACCATAACTTTTTCAAATTTTATTCGTTTTGAATGAAATATATATCAAATTAATCACATTCTCAAGATCTACAATTTAAGATACATATTGCATATTTTAAAACGTAAAAAATATATATATATAATTAAATTAAAAAAACTGGACTGATTTTAGCACTATAGTACTGTGTAAAAAGCACAATGAACCTGGACATATAATTGCACTGTGCAATATTAGATCTAAGGCCAGGATTAGTCCCTAGGTTCACATATAACGACGGGGTTCTCATTTGAACCCAATCATATATATATATATATATATATATATATACACACACACATATATGCTTTGATTGGTTGGGGCTAACTTCAGTGATGACTATTAAAATGAATAAACCACAACAAAAGAGAAAAGAAAGGTGAGTGTTCTGTGTATGAGAAATTGATAAAGCGATCGATAATACAAGAGGTCTAAAGTTCTATATATAAGACAATGAAAAGATTAAATGACTAAACCACCCTAAAGGTCTAAATATATAATTAACATCCCACCTCAAACTCGTGATGCATCAAGAGGTAGCATCGAGAGTTTTCTAGTATGTGATTTGGTAACCAAATCAGCAATCAGCATGGTCGAAGATACAAATGTCAAAGTAATCGTGCCAAGTTTAATGTGGTGTCGAGTGAAGTGACAATCAATCGCAATATGTTTGGTGCGTTCGTGGAAGATAGAGTTGCGTGTAATTTGCACGGGAGTATGATCTGATAGTAGAACACCCGTATCACCAATTAGCCAGTGCAGCCAAATGATTTTTACCGTAGTGGAGGCCATAACACGATATTCAGATTTTGTAGATGAGCAGGAGACAACAAGCTGCTTCTTAATTTTCCAAGAGATAAGAGAATCTCCTAAAAAATACAAAACTCAGTAGTTGACTTACGATCAATAGGGTCCCAATTAGCATCTAATTATGCATATAATTCAAAGGATTAGGAGGAAAGAAATAATAAACTCTGAAATTGAGTGTCTCGAAGATAACGAAGGATACAAAGAACATCTGCCCAATCAACTTAAGTAAGAGAAGTAATAAACTGACTGACAATGTGTACAACATAAGGAATATCCGGTCTAGCACTAGTGCAGAAGAGACATTCTAGAATGGATAAAACAGACACTCCAGAACGGATTCTGCTGTGTTCTAGATAGAACCGTTTTAGAAAGTGTGACTTTCTAGAATGGTTATTTTTTATCCGTTCTAGAAAGTCAGACTTTCTAAAAAGTTATTTACCCGTTCTAGAAAGTCATCTTTCTGGTCCTAGGAACAACTTTTTAGAACGAATTTTAAAAAATCCGTTCTAAAAGTCTATTTTCTAGAACGGATTTTAAAAATCATGTTATGAAAAGTCTATTTTCCAGGACGGGTGTACAAAAGTTACCTTATAGAAAGTTCAAAAAAAAAAATTTCAAAAAATTAAATGAAAGCAGGAATAGACCAAAATCACTAATAATAAATATTGCGAATATACTAATTATATCACCAAATAATACACCAAAACTCAATCATAAATACTGATCATTCTTGTTTTCCAGTCATCAAAAATCATTGTCAACTATCAACATTACACAATTTCAACTGATACAGAAAATCAGATACAAATAATAATAATAATAAGTCACGAATTCAACATCGCAAATTCATTTACATGCAGGATGATGACAACCTCTTCCCATTAACTGAAGAAAACTAGAGACTACAAGACAAGAAGCTCAATGAGGAAATATACCCTGAAAGGAGATTTGGCAGCTTGATTCTCATGCGATTTCGAATCTCTTGAGCAAGGGTCTCTACCAATGCTAATCTCCTAAGCTTGCTTTGAGGGGCTCCTGTCAATATAGATTTCAAGCTTTCACTCTCAGCTCGCCACACAGTTTCTAAGGAATTATCAGCTCTAACACTCCTTGATGGACCAATCAAAGCAACCCATGGGATGTCATATGTACTTCCAGGTCCTTGATTTAATAGAAGATCCTGCACAACAACAATGATTTTCAGTTCTGAAGATGCTTGATCTATCTTGCTAATTACTCCAATAGTTCTTGTACCTAAATAAGAGAAGTAAATATAATTTAATCATGCATACACGTATATACATGTGTATAAAAATATGAAATCATCTCAGGATTTCATAAATCAAGATAAAATGGTATAGCAAACCCACATTCTCCATCAAGAACCATCGCGATTCTAATAGCTTTTGATGAAGCCACCTCTGGAGCTTGAGTGGCAGGTATTACAACCAGCAATATTGCATCACTGCGTTCAGCGTACTGACTTAGTAATGAAAAAACTAGGCTATCACTGCTAAAAATAGTGTGTTCTTAGTTTAATTTCATTATATCTTAATCTTGTTTTCAAGCAAAACCTAATTAGTATGAATAAACCCAATCAAAATTTAAAAAATAGTTTAATTTAAGAGTTGGGACATTCCAAAAAAAACTAATTCAGCAATCCCTAAACACTAAACTACTTTCTGAGACATCATTAGAAATGCAACCAAGGCTTCCTGCAAAAAATATTATACCAAGTACTGTTCAGAAGCCACTCACTAAAGAATCATCAAGATTTCCCTTCTCTACACCAGATAAATCAATCAATTCAAATGGTGGAGCAGCGATACATGGAGATCATATATTAGATACCAAACCTTACAAATTTCAAACACTCACATTGTTGACAACCGATCATCTTGATATAAAGTGGGAAACACAACAAGGAAGTAAATATAAGTTGATAAAAAAAAGTTTTGGAAGCTTACATATTCAACAAAGTTTCCATTACCATCTAAATGCAATATGGTTCGTGTAAAGTCTCCATAGAACAAATGTTATAAAGAATGGCCAAGCCATATGCCTCGAGGCACGTCTCGGAAAGTTTTTGGGGAAATCGAGCCGAGGCGGATGCCTTAGATCCACATAGTAGAAATGTTCGCCTAAAAGTGTCGAGGCGTACGCATTGAGGCGAATGAGCCTTGAGGCGTCTGAGGCGGACGCCTCAATTTGAGGCATGTTTTTTGTTTTCTTTTTAATTTCCCCTTTTGTGTTATTTTTTTTATTATTATTTATAAATGTATTAAAGAAATTAATATAAATAGAATAATATAAAAGGAAGTAAAAATCAGTCGATCGAAACCTACCTTTCTTCTCGATCTGCTGCCGCCGTGCTCCTCTCTCTTTTCCACCCAGTTCTGCCGCTAATTCCGCCGAGCTCCTCTCTCTTTTCCAGCTAGTTCTGCCGCTGCCTCTTCTCCTTCTTGCAGGAGTCACTCGCGACCCACATACATGTACTTTTTCTTGCCGCTGTTTTTTTTAACCCTTCTTGTATAACTTCTAATCTACCCCATATTTTTTCTATTGTGGCGAGATTATGTATTATTAATTGTGGTGGGTTGTACTGTTTGACTTTTTAGCGCAAATTATGTATTATTAACCCTTTTTGTTATATGTATCATTAATTGTGGGGGATTGTATTGTTTGACACTTAAGCGCAGATTATTAACTCTTAAGGCTATTTCTTCTACTCGATATATTTTAACCCTTTTTGTTATATGTATTATTATTTGTGGTGGGTTGTACTATTTTGACTCTTAAGCACAGATTATGTATATAGCATATTAGATCAAGTTTAAATGCTTATAAATTGTGCTAAAACATGTATTATTAAATGCATATTTGATTAAGTTTAAATGCTTATAAATTATGTACAAACATCTTTTGTTTCGCATATAATGTTAGGAAGAAAAATAATGGCTGCACATTTTGATTGAATATAAGCTAATTTTGCACATTATAATTGAATATAAGCTAATTTAAATTTAAAAAGGGGTCAGTTTACAAATAATTTTCTTACTTTCTTTATAGAAATAATGGTCAACAAACTTAATGTTATTTCATGATTGGGTATAATATGATGAGATTCGTTGGAAACTATAGGCGTGTCTTCAAACCTCCAATTCCATACGAACTTAGCACGTGGATACTAAAAGAAGAGGTAGCTACTACCGATGCCATTGTTGATGATGTGAGAAAAACATGGGCACAGACCTGAGTTTCAATATTATCCGACGATTGGACGGATATTCGAGGAAGGATTTTGATTAATTTTCTTGTTAATAACCCTTATGGAATGGTGTTTTTGAAAAGTGTTGATGCATCGGATGCAATTAAAGATGCAAACTTAATATTTAAGCTAGTTGATGAAGTTGCGGAAGAAGTGGGAGAAGACATTGTAGTTCAAGTAGTTACAGACAATGCATGTAATTACAAGTTGGTAGGAAAAAAGCTAATGGAGAAGCGAACACGCTTGTGGTGGACGCCATGTGCCGCTCATTGCATTGACTTGATGTTGGAGAAAATCGGGAGTTTGCCTCAACATAAAAATGCTTTGTTAAAAGCAAAGAAGGTAACTTACTATTTCTATATTTTTTGTATTAGTTATATATATAAATACTTAATAACCAATTTCTATTTTTTGTATTATAAAGATTAGAAACAATATATAACACCAATTTTTCTATTTTTATTTTATTTTTTTAAAATTGTAGGTGAGTAGTTTTATTTACAATCATGGGTGGGTTTTGGCATTGATGAGGAAACACTCTGGTAGAGATCTTCTTTGCCCTACCGCTACAATATTTGCCACCGCTTATTTGACATTGCACAACATTATTGATATGAGGCAACCTTTGGTGGCTATATTTGATTCTGTTGAGTGGTCCCAGTCTTCTTACTCAAGAAAAGACGAGGGTAAAGCTGTAAAGAAAATAATTTTCGATCGTGCCTTTTGGTTGAGTGTAGCATATGCAATCAAATCAACAAAACCTCTTGTGCAAGTGTTGAGGATGACAAACTCCGAGAAGATGCCTTGAATGGGATTCTTGTATGGTGCAATGGATAAGGCAAAAGAAGATATAGCAAAAAATTTGGGTGGGGAAGAGGGGTCTTACAAAGAACTATGGAATATCATTGATGAGAAATGGGAGTTTCAAATGCATCGTCACTTGCACGCCGCTGCGTATTTATTTAATCCACATTTTCAATATGACGATGGTTTTCCTTCCCATGTCGATGTGAAATCGGGTCTGTATGCATGCTTGGAGAAAATAATTCCTAACGATAGTGATAGAGAGAAAGCCGATCTACAATTGAATTTTTTTCGCAAGAGAGATGGTTTATTTGGATGTTCGCTAGCAAGATCATCTTGCAAGAAGCAAGTAAGTATTTTTAAGCAATTTTGCACTAAAATTATTGTTTCTATTTTTCTTTCCTTAAAATAATAAAAGTTAATTATAAATGTGATCTTGTTTTTATGTAGCTGATTGGTGGATTCAATTTGGTGGTCAAACTCCAGAGTTAACAAGCTTTGTGGTTAAGATTTTAAGTCTTAATTGTTCTTCATCCGCATGTGAGCGTAACTGAGTACGTTCAATCAGGTTATTAAAATTAGTTAGGTTCAATATTTGCTAACTTATTCATAACAAATTGCTAATAAATTGTTTTTAAATAAATTTATGTACAAATACATACAAAGAAAAGAAATAAACTGACAACGAAAAATCTCAACACCTTAGCCTATGTGACGTATAACAAAAAATTAAAAGATAGGCATTTAAAGTAAAAGACACTTACGGTAGAACAAGACTCGTTAGTGGTTAGTGAGCAAACACAATTGGATGATGAGTATGTTGCCGAGTGGGTTTCCGAGGACGTTGGTGATGATGATCAAGAAGATGCAGATGGTAGAGGAGTTGCTCAAGGGAGTGGAAGTAGACAACAAATAAGAAAAAGAAAGAAACAAAATACAAGCTGAAATAAAGGTATTTTTTTTCTTTTTGATCAAAAAATATAAATATATAATTTAGTAAATATGTATATTTACTTTGAACTTGTTCCTTTTATTATGCATAAGAGAAAGGGAAAACGAAGGGAATGCATTTGTTGGATGAAGAAGATGAGTGGGAAGATGTTGAGTCGGAAGAGGAGGATGATAGAGTGCTTAGATATGCCGACGACTATAATGATGATCCTTTGAGTTAGGAGGAAGAGGGAGATGAAGGACATGACGAGTTGTTAAAACCATTGGACACGAATGACTCTCTATTACAAGATTAAAATGACAATGAAAATTTATTTTTCTACTTAATTTGGACTTTTATTGTTCTTAATTGCCACTTAGAGCATCTCCAACAGTCTGCACTATTTTAGTGCAGAATCTGCACTAAAATAGTGCAAAATCTGCACAACAACTCCAGCAGTTTTCACTAAATTTTGCACTAAAAAAGAACATTCCAATATATTCCTAATTTTTAATTTTTTAGTCTTATATTATTTTGTAAGGTATTATTAAATAAATAACACATTTTTAATTCAAAATTGGCAAAATAATACTTATTAGAAATTTATACATTTTTGGGCAGGGACGCCACTCCCAAGCGCATCCCGCCTGTTGAAATAATTAAAAAAATAATAAAAAATATCGGGATGTCGTTCGTAGTGGTGTCCCGGAAAAACCTATTGATACATGAGTAGTCTTGTCATCAGCCAGGTTAGATAAACATTAAATAAATAATTTTATTAAATAAAGGAAAAATAAAAGATTACACATTTGATTAAATAAAAAACTAGAGGACGTGACAAATTCAAACATTTCGAATTAAACATACTACATAGTTGCACACTCATACTAAGGTCATTCCAATCAAAATTTATTACAGATTTGAGTATTTATAAATTGATAATGCATCAATTGAAACAGTGGTGGCACGTCATACAAATAATATCTTCGTGATGCATCAATTGAAACAGTGGTGGCACGTCATACAAATAATATCTTCGTGATGCATCATCACCGTATTCCTTTATTTTAAAAACAACACCATCCACATAATTAATTGTAGACAGATGTGTGGACTTTACATAGGTTGGAGAGATATTATTATTGATGGTGGTATCAATACAGATCAGTCCACGTTCTTCATCCAAAAAAACACCATCCCCAAAAAGTATTGCCTTCCACCAACCGTACCTCATCTCCATTTCTTCGATCCTGTCGTAAATTTCTGGAACAGTAGGTGAAATCATGAAATGACTCTGAAACCACATACTTTTTACACGTGGGACGCTCATGATCACATGCTCTTTTTTTGCACCTCTTCCAACACCTTCATTCTGAGCGATGAGAAATTCCATAATGACTCGTCCCATCTCCATGGTCCATGGTGTGAGTGCAGAATCATAGTAATCACTGTGTATTTTTAGTACATCTGGATGGTTTTCGTCAAAATTAGCCATTATTATTAGCTGATATAGTTTATATTTCGTGGTAAGTTTTTCTGTGTGTACATATATATAAAAGCGTAATATAATGGTGAAGTGTGCATATTACTGTCCATGTGTGTAAAAATACATTGATTGTATTATTGTACTTGGTTGAAACGTCTCCCCATGTCCATCAGTGGTTTCAAATACGTGCATTGATTATTGTAGTCACATTTGTAAGTGTTTTTTTATTGGTGATAAGACAACACAAACAAGAGAGAGCATCTTTGCCAGCTACAATTGCTGTGCCATTGTGTTGTCTTGTCATCCGGTACAATTATGTCAAAAAACACTCTAAAAACTACTTGAAAAATTGATCTCCTTGCTACAAATACGTTGGGGAATAAATAATGGACAACTCATCAACAAAAACGCAATAATTTCTAATATGTATTATTATACCAATTTTGAATTAAAAATGTATTATTTATTTAATAATCTATTTTTTAATTGGTAAACATAAATCATATGTAATTTTAATTCATAATAATAAATAAATTTAATTAGATAAGATCAAAATAAAAATAACATTCATAATAATATTTAAAAAAATAAATAAAGTTGCATAATAATATAAACTAATTCTCCGAATTAGAATATTCCTCCCATAAATGATCAATTAACACATTTCAAAGTGTGAAATGAGCCTCTGCATCTTTGATTTGTCTAAATCGAGCAAGAAAGTCTTCAAATCGAGTATGCTCATTTTCAACAAATTCTACATCTGGAGGTGGCACTTATCTTGTTTCATCAAATGGAGCATCAAGATTTCGTTCATCCTCAATTTATCATATTATGCATTATTATGCACGCGGTCATAACATCTTATAAATCACTTTTACTCCAAAACGTGCTGGATTTGCTACAATTGCAAATCAACTTTTGAGAACTCCAAAAGCACGTTCGATATCCATCCTACACGCTTCTTGTTTCTTTGCAAAATATGTTTTTGTTGGGACCACTTGGTGCATGGATAGTTTGTACAAGAGTTGCCCATTTCGGGTATATATTATCAGCTAAATAGTAGCCCATATTGAATTCCTTACCACGTATGACATAATTTGCCGAAGGAGCAATGCCTCTAGCAGGTTTGAGGAAAGATGAGACGTCTCCAACACATTAATATCATTGTTGGATCCTGGCATTCCAAAATATGCATGCCATATCTATAGATCATAATCAGCTACAACTTCAAGAATAATTCACTACTGCAAACTGCCTAATTAACGACGTTTTTTTCTGGCTTTTAACGGCGGTTTTTGAACCGCCGTTATATCGACCGCCGTTAAATTTTACGGCGGTTTTTAAAAACCGCCGTAAAAAATCATGAATTAACGGCGGTTTTTGAACCACCGTAGTTTCGATATTTTCGAATCGAAATTTTCACTTTTAACGGCGGTTTTTGAAAAATACCTTCTAGAAAGTCTATTTTCCAGAACTGACATTTTACGGCGGTTCTTGAAAATACCTTCTAGAAAGTATTAAGAAAATTTAAAAAAAAATGAAAGTAGGTGCACCAATTTTTTGAGATTCATTATTTTTATATCACTTTTCTAAATGTTCATCACTCTACAATTAAATAATTCAAATTACAACCAARACAAGAAGTTATCACTTAAATTCTATCTATTGATGAATTTTAGTACTTAATAGGAATGATAATGTCAAGTTGGGCGCCAAACTTCTCAGCTTTAACTCTCTGTTTCGTCAACCTCCCCGCGGTTGTAGAGCCCGTTTGTAGCCAGTATCATTTCCAGCTGAGCCTGCAAAAGGTCCACACTCAATAAGCATCAAAACCTAAGCTTATTTTAAAACTCTTAAAATCTTACCCAAAATATGTTTTTAGAGCTTGCAAGATATTTAATCTTATTTTAAATACGTAATCATTTTTTGAAAAAAAAAAAAGTTGGGTTATCCTTACTTTTTTTTTACTTTTAAAACAGCTTATAAGTTCTCTTTAAGATATTTTTTTTTACAACACTTATTTAAAGCTTATAACCTCTTAAACAGCTTAAAAACCGATGAAAATAAGCATATTATTACCTTTGCAAGATTTTGACGGGTTTCATCATAACGTTTCCATCTAGAGAAGGCTGAAACCATATGCGACGCCACCTAATAGTCGATATAATATGATATAAAATTTTTTTACGTAAAATCAAATAGGAAACGAAACATATGCGAAATTGATTTGACAAGACCTGAGGATTCAGCTTGTCGAGCCCCACCACCATTTCGCCCATAAATTTGTAACCCGACCCGTCTTTCGCATGGAAGTTTACAGAAGAACCACGGAATCGTGCTATAGTGAGCCCACCTTCATGAAATTTAAAACAATTCCCAATTAAAAAAGCCAAAAAAAAAAGATCTATGTAGTCAAAGGATAGGCTCGGGTTTTATAACCTTATTGGGATCACGAAAGTCAAAAGCAGGATGATTTAGCAATTTATGGACATTCTCGACATTCTTAGGCACATTCGACATGGCTTGGAAGCGAAACCACTTATTTACAACCTGGTGGCAAGAAAATTACAACCACTTACATATATATAAATTTGGCTGATGAGAATATTAAATCTTTTAATTCCAACAAACTATAAATAATTTATTTTACCAATTTATACAATACATTACTTCTAAAACATAACCAAGTAATTATTATAAACTAAATTCGGGTTCATGCAACAAATTGCGTAAAATCATGCAACAAAGCATACCAGGTAATGATTAGGGGGACCAGAAATTTAACAAGACAATCAAATTTAGCTAAACACACAAATAAAAAGAGGCAACAATATTAACACACTCCATCAGATTGAAGCGACATAAATTAACTCTTACATGCTAACAAAATTCAACTCAGAGATAGTTCAACTCACTGATTAGAACAAACGAACAATCAACAAAATCTATATATGTCAATTTTAATAATAGTAATAAGGCCTATTGTTAATAAAATAACAGATCCTTAATTTGTAAAATTATCAAATTCATTTGAATAAGAGTTAAGCAAATATTTGACAAACCTGCAATTTTCTATAGTTCTAGGAAGCGATTGAAGAAGATTGCCTGACACGTTCAAAACCTTGAGCTTTGATAAAACAACCCATCGAATTTGGGAGGATTTTGAGCTGATTCGAATGCACGTCCAATACGATCACGTTTAGGAGCCTAGCTGTCAATGACTCCGGAATGCTCTGTCAAACGGACCAAAAGTAAAATATTGAGATACAAATATTGTTCTACTTTTTAATATACTTACATGTGATCCTTACACAAATTCACTTCTTTTCTTAATACTTTTGTTTTTAGATATAAAAGTATTAATTTTACTAAAGTGTCATTTTATAATATAATATCTAATATTAACATTTTTAAGTGCAAAAATAACACTTTTATAGTTATACTTCCTCCCTTAATATAGTAAATTTTATCTAAAAAAGTATCACTTTTACTAAAATATTATTTTATAATACAATATATACAAATATGATTTTTCAAATACAAAAAGAACACATTTCTAACTAAAAATAGAAGTATCTCTTTATGTATTATGGTTTGTGAAATATAGAACCACATCGTATTTGCTTCACAATAATATTGCTACTATACACAATAGTTGTAGGTGCAATACATATTTCTTGTAAGTCAAAATAATAAAATCATATTACAGACTTAACTCGATAACAAAGTAGATAAGTGTACGTACATACCTAAGAACACCCTCGACACATCCGTCTATAAAAGTGAAAGATCGAGTTCGGAGGCCATCTCCCCACATCTCAAACTTGTCCGTTGAAGTTAGCGCTTTCTGACAAAAGGCAGCAGGTGCTTTCTCCCTTCCACCTGCCATTATCGATCATGAATCAATTAGTTGAGCAATCGAACGAAAAACTTACATTACATAATAATTAGGCGACATATCTTTCTTCAGTTAATATTTACCTTTCCATGTGCCAAAGGGGCCATAAATGTTATGGAACCTTCCAATCCGGCACTCGATCCCAAAGTCCTTGTTGTAGTGCTTGCAAAACTCCTCGGTTGAAAGCTTCTCCAGTCCAACTGCCACCAACACCACCGTCTTAGCCAAACCCGCGGCCCGAATCGAAGGTCTGAATAGCCACAGCAACAACCAAGCTTCGGCCATCGATTTTCGAAGAAGGCGAAAAGGATTTGACCAGCCAATTTCTGAAATCGCGAAGTCAATTGACCTTCGCCGTTGCTGCATCCAGTCACCGGAGGAAGGCCGCCACCGCTGCCGCGCCATTTTTTTTCGGCCATTTTGTTTGTCCAGTCACCACTAAAATCGAAACCATCTCGCCTCCGCCACTGCCGAACGCCACCACTGCCTGCTTGAGTCAGATGTCCCACAGTCTCTTTCGCCGGAAAACCCACAAACCGAGCCACCTCCATGGAGGAATCGAAGGGGGAGAGGATTTGCTGCGGCCGATTTTCCGGTTTCGAATTGAAAAAGAAGAAATAGGGGGAAATGGTAGATTGGGGTTTTTTATTTTAATATTTATTGTTTTTTTAATTTAATTGTTTTTTTGATTTAATATTTTTTTAGTTTAATATTAATCCAGATCGTCGGATCAGATATTGATCAACGGCTCAGAATTTTCGCTTGATAAGGACGAGGATCGGTGACATGGCAGCTTACTATTCTATGGCGGTTCCTATGAAACCGCCGTTAAATGGCATCTTATACACGTCGGTTCTAAAAGAACCTACATTAAATCTACCGCAATAATTAACGTATGAACTAATTAACGTCAGTTTTTAAGGAACCGACGTGAATACTTGTTAATACACGGCGCTTTCTTAAAAACCACCGTTAATTAGTTCAGTTTTAACGTCGGTTTTCAGAAAACCGCCGTAAAAAAGTATTTAACGGCGGTTTTTCTAGAACCGCCGTTAATCAGCCGCATTCGTATCCTGTTTCTGCAGTAGTGATTGTTGGTGATCCACTCCGACCGGCATATTGTCCTGCCCATGCTGTGGGACAGTTTTTCACTTCCAGTGCATACAATCCAAACTACCTAACATGCCTGGAAACCCACGTTGCTTACCAATATAAAGTAATATAGCCACGTCATTAACAATGGGTGATCGTAGATATTTTTCAGAAAATATCTCTCGAACAGCACGACAACATCTTTTGACACATTCAATTGCAGTAGACTCTCCAATTTTTATGTACTCATCAATTGCATCTGCTGGAACTGCATATGCTAGTACGCAAAATGGAACTGTCACCTTTTGGAGAGTAGGTAAACCTACTGTCCCGGCTGCATTCCTCCATTGTACAAATTAACGATCATGATTTTTTGCATCATCGACGATACGCAGGAATAAACTTCAACACATCCGACAGCATCGACGAAACTACTCTTCATTGTACGTGGGGTTTATTGAAAAGTAATTATTGAAGAGTTTTTCAGCAGCTGCTTCTCGATCACGAAAAATTGTTCTTCGACCCTGAACAGAGCCGCCATGAATTGGTTCAGCATTTTGTTGCCTAATAAGAAACTCAAATAACATAAGATTGTTATTGTATATTTGTTGAAAAACTACTTGTTGTTCTGTATCGTAACTATCGATCAACTGTTGAAACTCATCATCAGATGAAGATATAGCAGGAAGGTTATTATAATTGTAATTCATTTTTCTTCAATGAAACAAGTAAGGCGAGGGAAAATTTTTTGTAGTGAGGATAAAATGAATACATCAAATGTACATTATATAATTATCCATGGTCAATGAACACTATTCAAGAAAGCAAATCCTTGTGTTTTCAATTATGGCCGTTGATCATATATCATTTGCATCTTAGCCGTTCAATGCTTATCTCCAAAAGCTGAACACTATTCAATCAATTATGACCGTTGATCATATATCATTTGCATCTTAGCCGTTCAATGCTTATCTCCAAAAGCTGAACACTATTCAAGAAAGCACAATCCTTGTGCTTTCAATTATGACCGTTGATCATATATCATTTTCATCTTAGCCGTTCAATGCTTATCTCGAAAAGCTGAACACTATTCAAGAAAGCACAATCCGTGTGCTTTCAATTATGATCGTTGATCATAAAATTCACATTTCAATCATAACCATACATGTGTATCTCCAAGTTTTTATAAATAGATTATATATTCTTTGACACATAAATCAGAAAAATCACAATTATTATTCATTCCATTTCTTTAGCACCCTCTACTCATCTCAATAATGTCAACTCCACGTTCTAAAAATTATACTGTTGCAGAAGATTAACATCTTTGTACCGTGTATCTTGATATTTCACAAGACCCAATTGTGGGAATAAACTGATCAAAAGATCAATTCTGGAAGCGTATTAAAGAGAAATATCATTCTGAAAAAACAAATCCTAATATAAATGACCGTACCCAATGATCACTGCAATGTCATATGCAAGCCATTCTGAAAGATTCAAGAAAATCAATGCTTGTCTTCAAACAAATTGAATATTTGAATCCAAGTGGTGCAAATGAACAAATACTCATAAGTAGTTATTTAAATACGCTTTATTTCTATTTCTTTGTCCAAGTAAATTTTTTCTAATTTCTAGCATCTTTGCAATTTTAATGCAGCTTGAGCGCGCAAATGAGTTGTTGATGCAACAAAGAGATTATGCTAGTGAATTTAAATTTGACCACGTATGGTCTCTTATGAAAAATTATGTGCAAAGTGAAAAGATTGGTGGAGTCAATTCATTTGTGGAAGAAGATAATGTGTCAGAGTCACCTAATCCTTCAAATCCTTCGTTATCTTCATTTTCTATCAATTTAAGGGATGAAAATGAAAATATTAATAGTGGAGGTTTTTCTTCACAACGACCCGAAGTGATCAAAAAATCCAAATTAAAAAGGAAACAGAATGAGGATGCATCTATTTTCGAAAAAATGCTTAAGGAAGAAAATGAGAAATTTCAAAATATTATTAAGTTCATCTGCAAAAAAAGATCGTGATATTGAGGTTCAAATGAAAAAAATCGAAGCAAGAAATCGTAAATCTAAAATAAATGAATTGATGAGAGAAGATAACATTTTAATGATGAATTTGGACACCATTTCTGATCCAGTACGACGCGAATTCTTCCAATTGGAGCAACAACAAATTATGCAGAAGCAAAGAAAAGCACAACAACTAGACCAACAAGGCTCTAGTACATTTAATACATTTGGTCAGTTTTTTCCAGATGTTGGAGGGGATGGAGCTGGTCTTCCAGATTATTAAGAAAATATTATGTGTGTTTTATTTTTACTTTTAATATTTTCCTTTTTAGTTGTCATATTTAATTTAAATTTGGTACTTCTATGTTATAAATGTGTGTGTTTTATTTGTATTTTTAATAATTTTATGTTTAGTTGTCTTATGTAATTTTATATGTATTGGTAATTCTATGTTTCTGCATTTTATATTGTAATTTTATGTGTAGTCTTTTTAATATTTTTACTATCCAAAAGTATCACTATCTCCAAATTTTCTATAAATATTATAGTAATTCTAAATTATTATAAATAGACACCATATTAGTTAAAAAAACTATCACATTAAAATAATTACAATATATAAAATTATTAAAAATATACATAAACGATTAAAAACAAAAATACAAAAAAATAAAAATAAAATGATAGCGCTGCGCTAGAAATAGCGTTGCACTATTCAATTTCACCATTTTTGCGTGCAAATAGTAACACTGCTCGAGCATTTCTTTTCCTTAATATAGCGCTCAGTGTTAAAATAAAGGGCTGCTGGAGATACTCTTATTAGTATCGACATTTATGATTTTATTCTTGTTTTGTTGAACTATAAGGATAATTAATATGTATTTTTGAACTTTGTGTAATTTTATAATTTTATAATTTTTGATTTTTAATTTTAGTTTTTCAAAAACTTCTTTATTGAGGCGTACGCCTCGCCTCATCCGCGCAAAACGCCTCGTTTTCACCTTTCGTTTTTTAAAACATTGCATAGAACAAAAAGGAAAATCCATCTTTGGAAAAAATAAGTTTGGATTATCACACTCCACAAAGCAAATAAGATAACAGATGAGTTACTCAATGTGAAATAAAATTTAACTTCCTATTCTACTTCAGGATAGAAAATTATTTTCTTTGTTATGAGAGGTTTCGAGCATATTTTAGATCTATAGAAAACACAAAAGCACAAACAGAGCTTATTTATAAATCAAGTAAATCAAAGAAACTCCTAAAGCAGATATACTTGTACTTGTACGAAGCTCCAAATATATCTCATCACGACTCTTGCAAGATATTTTACTCAACCAATCTAGTAATGAATGCCTAAAAGTAAGATATTTCTTCGCTTGTAGGCAATGCATTAGCAAACCCTAGAATTGTGATTGGCAGTGCAAAGAGAAAAAAAAAGGTTCAAGAATCCATCGACTCGTCATCCCAGTTTTGGTAGTGGCTCAAAGAAGTATACCATTCTCCAGGAAACTCAACCTACGACTATTATAATCTCTCGGATAGTCTATCCATCTCATTTCATTAACGATTTAACTGGAGTCATTAGAACTAGAAAAACCGTGTAGTACAAGGAGAATAGTTGAACTGAAGTGCAAAGCTTCAAGGAGATTAATAAATATAAGAGAAGCTCCATAAGAATGCTTCTCCAAACAATGTACAATTAAAAGGACACCAGCAATACATGGCAATATGGGCCATAAGGCATATCCAGATAAATGAAGCTCCCACGAAAAAGATATGTTATACTATGGAATGATAAAGTGTCTCAGTTTTAAAATTGCATGATTGAGTGATCAGATCATTGTGATATGAAGATTCTTGGAGTCAACAACAACATATAAACTTTACATAATGAGAAAACATACTTCAGTTTGTCCTACACACAAACATTTTCAGTTTATCCTACACATGAACGATATGAAAGGAGAAACATACTTCATCAAATATTTGGCATTCGGTTCTAACTAATGGTATAATGAGAAAAAGTGTGATACTGTGGTGTTATTATTTCACAAAAATCATCTATGACCTGCCTTCCACTTTACAGTGTTAAGAGCTAATACCAAAACAAGCCAACTACATGGAGAGCATTACACTCCCTTTTATTCTCTTATTATTGAATATAAATTGCGTGGCAAAATACAGGCCAGAATAACACTCCAACTATACATAAAATTTCAACATAACCCAAAACATAGAATACTCTAACATAATTTTTTTTAGGGCTCTCAAAAAGTAATATGAGAATACAAAGATTGCAAGGATCTACATATCACAAGAGATGTGGGTTAATAAACAATACTGAGAGAATGAAAAAAAAAAAGAGAATAATTTGCAAGGTAAAACCCACAAGCATCATGCAAGATGACATAAAGCTAAAGTAACTAACCTTATTATACTATGATAAATCCCCAACTTCTATTGAAAATCTATCATGAGTTTCGTACACCTAAAATCTAAAGTGAAACATGATACTAGATAAAAACAATAACTTAGACTTATAGAATCTTATAATCACTTAAAGCTTACATTGGAAAACAAGTTCAGTAAAATATGCATCATAAGAAAACACATGAAAAAGAAAAAAAAAAAAGGACACTCGAAAATGAACATTGTACAATAAATTAATGTTTTAAGGATGAAGTACCTTAAATGTAAGCTCATTGCATATATGTTGTACAGTAAGATCTTGTCGTATTGATTTTAACGGGTCACATTTGTAAAGGGTAATTCTTTTGGGAATTTTGAACCATCAGCAAAGCTTTTTCCAACACCTCTTCAGACCTCACCTACAAACAGTATCTATCTTAAAAAAAAAAAACAATTTATCACAAAGATTCCTTTGCATAACAACTCAAAGAAGCTGAGGAAGTTTACCGTAGCAGGATCAGGGGCGGAAGTAAGCCGCAAGTAGCGTTTCTSGATTTCCTGACAGGTTCCCTTGACAGTAAAAGCATTCCAATCAATATCTTCAACAACCCTGTTACCAATGTCCTCAAAGGTTCTGCTAATCACTAAATCACTAGCTCATCTTTTGTACGACTTACCAGGTCCCACATCTTTTTCTCTAAAGTTATTTTTTCCTGCTCGGTTTCCATGTCCCTTGTCAAAACATTTTGATCGATCTTCATGCTGTTTCTTCTCCTCTGCGAGTGCAGTTACAGAGGAATAATATTTTGTCAAGATTTGATCCTTGTCACTATCGCTAGAAGTTTCACCATAATCAGCTGCCTTGAAGTCTTCACCAAGACACTGCCTCTTAGCAGTTCTAGTAACATTCTTACTAAAACTTTTATGATATGCGAAAGGAAATCTAGAGCCTGAATTGTCATTATTCTTTGTTTTCCCACTAGAAACCTGAAAAAATATATGAATACAGTTGGTCACTCAGAACCATAATTACATTACAAACATCACATTCTGGGAAATACCCAATTCGTGACAAAAAATCCTCATAATGCAGATACATTAGCGAATCCAATTAAAATTTAACCCATATACTCCACAAAGAAAATAATCCCCCAATAAACTATACAAATTTAAAAGCTAAATATATCCAAATTAATAAATTTTCTCTTTTGCTTACGATTTATTTATTTATTTACAAAAATTATAGACCTAAAAAAATAAAAAACAATAGAAATTAACACATTTTACACGGGTGGGTGGGTGGGCTTATGTAGCGAAGAGGTAGTGTATGAAGATACGAGAGCTTTCAGAGAAGGCAAGGAGTGAGCCGCGGAGGACAAAGATCTCGGAGTCAGTGGAGAGCTGGGAAAGCTTCTCCTTCACCACTCACCGCATGATAGCCTTCAGATACTCCTCCACCTCTGACATCACCTTTGCCGTTACCTCCATCTCTTTCACTTTGTCCGATATCTTTTATTTTCAATGACGGCGCCTTTGCTACACGTAGCTGCCCACGAAAGTGTAAAGTATGAAGGTGCGACTATTCTCAGATTTGGAAGTGGTGACGGGAGATAAGGATAGACCTAATTCTTTATTTTCTGAACTTATTCAAAATTTAATAATTAAATAAAATTTATAAGAAGGTACATAAATTAATACGTTCTGGAAAGTTTATTTTACCAGAAGGTATTTCACAATATATGTTGTTAATATGAATATATTAAAAGACACTTAAAATATACGTTCTGAAAAGCAATTATTCTAGAACGGGTGTAAAATATACCTTATAGATACGAAACGTAGTAGAGCGGGTATAAAATATACCTTCTAAATGTGGCCAGTCTCCAATTTTTTAGAACGTACATTTGTAAATCCGTTCTAAGACTATGATTTTAATTACGAGAATGCCACCGGATACACACTAGATGGTAGCCGAAATAACCGTTGTAGAATGTCTGTTCTACAAAGTTGTTTTTGTACTAGTGTAGTGCTGGTGAGATACATCAAACTACCAACAATGGTATAATACAAAATAGGATTAGACAAACGAACGCCAATAGAGGGAGTATATTTTTACATTCTGTTCAAGAGTTGTATCTTCTGATTGAGTATCTGATAACCGAGCCGGATCAAGAATAGTAGCAATGTACCTAGATTAGGATAAAAGATATTCCCTAGGAGAGTAGGCTACCTCAATCCCCAAGAAATAGCGAAGTGTACCTAAATCCTTCATCTCAAACTTTCGAATCAATTATAATTTCAAGTCTTCAATCCCCTGAGCATCGTCCTTAGTAATAATCATATCGTCAATGTACAAAGCAATCAATATGCGACCTTTTGAAGTACACCTATGAAATAAGGCAGAGTCATGTTGGCTAGAATGGAAACTAAGAGACTTAATCACAATGGAAAACTTCTCAAACCAAGCTCGAAGAGCTTGTTTGAGGCCGTTGAGAGACTTCTTCAATCTACAAACATCGCCTTGTTTTTGTGCAACACCCGTTGCAGGGACCATATAAACTTTTTCTTTAAAATCACCATTCAAGAAGGCATTTTCGCCATCCATTTGGGATAAATGCCAATTTCGAACAGAGGCAACTAAAATAAGAGCCCAGATGGTAGACATTTTGGAAACTAGAGCTAAAGTCCCTTCATAATTCCATGCCATATTGTGGAGAAAATCCCTTAGCAACTAGACGGGCTTTGTATCTCTCAATCGACCTATCAAACTTTATTTTAATTTCATAACCCAACGAGAGCCAATCACACATTTTTCTGGAGGAAGGGAAACGAGATCCCAAATATCTATCTTATGCAGAGAAGAGAGTTCCTCTGCCTTTGCTTGCTGCCAAAGAGGACCAACAACAGCCTCTTCATATGAAGAGGGCTCAGACAAATTATGAACAAAGGTTAAAAAGGCTACAAAGGTACTGGAGTAGTTAGAGTAAACATAATTCGGTAACTGAGTGGACTTACAAACGCATTGAGGATAACGCATTGGTGGTGTTGGTGGAGACATCGTCACTGGAGGGACTGCAGAGGTAGTAGAAATGGTAAGAACATCAAAGGGAGAGGAATCTGAATCATCAAGCCTATTGGTGTTATCTCTGTATGTCTGAACTCAATTGTCTGAATCTTCATAAAAAGGATCAATAGTAGCAATATTTGACCTTATAAGATCATGAGATCTAGGAGGAATGGAGTAGTATGGAATATGCTCAAGAAACACAACATGACGTGAACATAAAGTTTCTGTGCTAGAGAATCATAACAGCGATACCCTTTTTGACCCTCCCCATAACCAAGAAAGACATAAGTGCCAAACAAGAAGATATTTTACTACGCTCAACATTATGACGAAGAGAAAAACATGCAGAACCAAAAACTCGCAAGACATAGTAATTTGGGGCATGGCCATACAATCTCTCAAATGGGGATGAACCCGATGTAATAGAAGACTGAGTCATATTAATCACATAGGCAATGGTAAGAGCAGCTTCCCCCCAAGAACTCACTTGGAACAGATGCAGACAAGAGAAGAGAGCGTGCAGTTTCTACAATATGACAATGTATACATTCGAGAACCCCACTTTATTCAGGCGTATTAGTACAAGAGGTTTGATGGAGAGTGCCATCAGAGGAAAGAACTTCAGAGAACTTATTAGAAGTATATTCACCACCCAAATAACATCAAAAATACTTAATAATAGCATTATGTTGAGTCTTAATAAGAGTATGAAAAATATGATAAATAGCAAGAAAATCTGATTGATGCTTTATAAGGTAAACCCAATAATAATGACTGTAATCATTAATAAATAAAATATAATATCTAGAGCCACCCTTTGTGGGAACAGGTGATGATCCCCACACATTATAGTGCACCAATTCAAAAGGTGCAATGAAAACATAAGTACTTTTATTAAACGGTAAAGCTGAAAACTTAGCCAGTTTGCAACCACTAAAATCAAAAACATCACGAGTTTGCAACTTTTTTAAAGTGCCTGTAGAGGCTAATACTTTAAACTAGAAGAAGAAGTATGTCCAATATGCGAATGCCATAAGTAAAAATCGGAATATGATGAACTCAAACAAAAATACGACAAGTCAACACTTGAGGCAGCAACATGTTGGGTCTTAAGCTCATCAAATACATAAAGTCCCCCATGCCTACGACCTGTCACAATCAACCTCCCGGATTGTGAATCCTGAAACATAACAAGACGTAGAAGTAAACAAAACTAAGATACCAGAATCACACAACTGGCTGACTGATACAAGTTTCATTGTCAGATTCGCAATATAGTAGACATGTGAAGGAAAGGACTGCGGTGATTCGATTCATGCTAATGGCATAAGGGTTTCATCAGAAGTCATGATAGAAACAGATGGATTAGAGGGCAAGTTTATAAATGAACTTAACAAAGAAGACATGTGATGAGATTCTCCCGAGTTAAGAATCCATATCGACAAAGATATATCTGATGAATCAGATGAAGACAAACCTTTGTTAACATAAGTAGACATGGCATGCGACTGCGTGGAAAGAAACTTCTAAAACTGCTCAACAAGAGTGGCTACCGCAGAAATAAAACCAGTAGTGTCTCCACAGAAAAAGGCATGTCCAGCATCTAACGAATTAACCGAAGGAAAAAATGCTACAACATTGGATGTTGAAGGCCTAAAATTCTGTTGTGGCACTTGCGGTGGAGGTCTCCATTGAGAGGGTTGTCATGCTTTCTGATTTCTGTAAAGAAACTTTGGAAAGTTTGCTTTCTAGTGATCTTGACCTTTACAAAATTTACAAACATCGGATGCAACTTCTGGCCTATTCTGATTATTGGATGATTGTGTAGGAGTAACAACAAAGACAAAAGGAGTAGGAAGGATCCTTTTCTATCTATTCCCTTTCTTTGAATGGAATTTAAGATAAATTTCATTAGCCAAAAAATCATTAACCCCCGAATCAACTGTGGGGAGATGATTGCAATGCAGGATTATTCCTCAAAGTCTTTCAAAATCATCTCTAAGAGCCATCAAGAACTAAAATATATGGGGCATATGCTCGGAGTTCTTTATATTCTGTGAGAGACGGCTGATCCCATAAACTAGTCATGGCAGAATAACTCTTGAATACTCATGTTGTTTTGCTGAAGAGCACGAATGTCAATCACCAATTAATATTGTTTGGCAAATTCTGACTTTTCATATAACCATTCCAAGTGATCCCAAACCTCCTTTGTTGTATCATACTTTGCCAATTGGAATCCAGTCGATTGTTGCACCGAATTATTGGCCCAAGTAATGATTTTTAAATTGTTAGCACCCTAAGAATCAATCTTCTCAGCATATTTTTCATCTTTTTATCTAGTATACCTAGGGTTCCAGAAACAGAACCCCACGTCCTCTTCCCTTTCAGAAAACTCTTCAACCCATAACTCCAATAAGAATAATTATACCCATTGGGGTTCCAGAAACAGAACCCCACATCCTCTTCCCTTTCAGAAAACTCTTCAACCCATAACTCCAATAAGAATAATTATACCCATTGAGTTGGACACTAATAGCATATAACGAATCATCCTTTTCACCAGCCGTTGCAACAAAAATATAATATCTAATCAGATAAACAAACCCAAATGAAATTGATGAGAAAAGGTTAAATATACCCAACAAAAAATTCTAAAAGGGCAATGAATAACCACAAACAGCAAGAAATATATAAAAAATAACCCAATAGCAAATAATAACAGCAGGTAATGGTTGATTAGAATACTTACCTTCAAAATCGGGGCTTGAATCAACCTCGCACTTGATAGCATGTTAAAATAAATGAAACATAAGAAAAGATAAAAGAGAGGTGCGGGTTCTGTGTATGAAAAATTGATAAAGTGAATGATAATAAATCCTAAAAATATATGGTTTATATATAAGATAATAAAAAGGCTAAATGACTAAACTACCCTAAAGGCCCAAAAGGAAAAAAGATGTCATGCAGACTATGCAGTACTAAAACCACAACGGGGTGTTTTAAATTTCAAAGGATTAATTTTTTATTTTAATTAGGCTAAAACTAAGGCCCTGTCGGCAAAACAATTCCCACCATAAAACCTACTTTTTCGCATTTCTCAATGCAATCAACATAGCCAAGAAAATTCCAAATATCAAAATAATAATGATAAAAAAAGCTCAAATAAATTATGGATAAAATTAGCATTAATTCAAAAACAAGAAGCTTTTAGCAACTCAAATAGCCAAAATACATAGCAATAGGTAAACCTTTATTTGTTCAAAGATCAAACTATAGTTGAAAATAAATATGAGAAAAAAACATTTAAAAATGCCAAAATTTGGATTTAAGCAAATTAATTCTTTTATATACTACAACACTTTGTATAACCACCAAATTGAAATTGCAAATCAAACATCACACTTTATTTGAAAACTCACAATAATATCTCATCAAGAAATATTATCATAAAGCGACACAAACTAAACTATGTACAAAACCTGACTTAAGAACCAATAAAAAACATAATATATTTAGAGAGATCATATTCATAACAATAATATATAATAAAAAGGACATGTGATGAATAAAGTTAGCAGTAATTGATTTAAAAAAAACTTACCAAGCACTATTATGAATAAATAAACTTACGGAATCTGAGCAAACACACACAAAATAAAAAGGCATTTACTCAAGACGATTAAATATGGAATCCAAACAAACAAAAAAACATTCTCGTTCTATTTAGCGAGGATTTTTTCAAGAGGATTCAGAGAACACCAAGTCAGAGCCGATATTTGCAAATATCACAATCCCATAAAGCAATCTCAGAAAAAAGAATCTTCAATCCCATAAATTAATCGAAGAAAGAAAAAAGAATCATTAATACCACAATGAATTTCAGATCTCGTAAAATTATGAAAATTTTCAAATCCATTAGACAGAGGAAAAAATTGATTACTGATCTTGAAACATAAATAGAACCTCGGCATTGGCCCGAACCTGAGAAGGAAACGAACTCTGACTCGGGCATTTATCTGAATTCGATACACTACAGGCCATGATTCAAAATTTGGCGAGGCATTTGCCAACGAAAGGATTGAAGAACTGTAGGCCCGGATGAACGATGCAATCGAAGCGGCCCCACTTCTCGACGACTCCTATGCTGGCTCGGTCCACTTCTCGGAGAGCTCGTCCAAAAACCCTTCCGAAAAAAAAATGGAAATAAAAATCATATCCGGAATTGAAAATATAATTCAGATCGGGAATTGATAATTGCTTGGATCTATATAAAATAATTCAGAAAAAAAAACATTCACTAAATAAAAATGTAAAACCTCTAAAAATCCGATTTTTCCCGATCTGTTTTATGATCGACTTTTATGAAAAAAAGTCCAGGAATTGAAATCATATTGTTCTCGGGAAAACTACAAATTTTTCAAGAACCTATCAATGTTTTACTGAAAAATACGGATCGAATCTGAATATTTTCAGAGCTAAATCAAAAATCGAGTTGAATAGTAAAATTAAAGATTCGAAGAATTGAAATTTGAAAAAGAATTACCGAGTCGATAGGCAAATTATTCATAATTATTTGTTCAATAGAAACTTTATTTTTCAAGATCTTATTGAATTGAAAAAAAATAGAAGAATTAGGCTGTAGATCGAGAAAATACGGAACGAACAAACCGCAATATACAATTCTTACCAGCGTATTTTTATAATACAACAACATAACTTTTAGAAAAGTCGGGATTATCATGAGTAATATCTGTTTTGAAGAGAAGAACAAAAAAAAAAAGAAAAAAGACGACTTTTAGTTTTGAGTCCGTATATGGCGTGTGATTAGGTGAGGTTAATTATTGGAACAAACAATATTAACAGAAATAAAAAATAAAATTTTTTATTTATACCCCCTCAAAATTTTGGGGTTGTCCCAAAATAAACCATATTGAACCACAGCTCGACACCTCAGCATTGGAGCATTCTCATTGGTCCACCTATTCCCCAGAATGCTCTCCTTGTGACATATAAGTATTAATAGTTAGCACAATTTACAGCATGGGTGTGTATATATATATATATAATTTTTAATCCTCATAACGGCAGATTAAACATCAATCAAAATATTACAGGATGAGTATCAGTGACGTCTAGAGGAAAGACGTTCTTTATCATAGGATACTGTTGATGTTACTGAGGAAGAGGTCTATCTAGAGACCATCGAAGTAAAGAAGGGTCACCAATTCGGCACGGGATACTTAGGAGGTCTTCTATCTTCGAAGAATTCCAAAGGTTGTACCTCCTCTAGTCTAGATGACCGTGTCATGGAGCTCCAGATGCAGCTTAGGAGTCACATCGAGACACAACTCGAGGCAAACGAGCATGCACATTAGGAGAAGCTCCACGAGAATGAGCGAGCACATTAGGAGCAGCTCTTGGCGTGCATGAGGAGCTTACTCGTGAACAATTCGAGATGAAGGTGCACTCCCTCGGTAAGTGATGGAGGAAGTCACCACAACAATGAGATCCCGAAGTTGGTGGCCTCCATCTGTTCCTTCTGGTAGTTCTCTAGCTGATTCTCCAGATTTTGCAGAGTAGTGGTGTTAGGAACGTAATATTTATTTTTGATATTTTATTCAAACAATACACATTACAGGATATGTTAATTAATTTTTATTTTATGTTTAATTTTATATTTTTTTGGGACATAAAAATTTTGTTTCGTATTTGATTTTTAATTTGTGACACAATTATAGGTAAAAAAATGAAAAAATAAAATAATATATAATATATAATATGATGACGGGTGGGGCCCGTCAGCAATATTCAGAGAACGCTGACGGGTAAGACCCATCAGCTAAATTTGAAATTTGCTTACAGGCTAAACCCATTAGCATATGCTGACGGCTCTAAACCCATCAACAAATGCTGACGGGTTTTGATTGATGCCCAGGAGAGTGCGGACGGATCTAATAATCCCGTCAGCATTTAAATACCGATGCAAGATATACTGACAGGTAGTACCTGTCAGCAAACCCGTCAGTAAATTGATTGCTGAAGGGTTTGTTGACGATTCTACCCATCCGCAAATTTCGATATTTTTGTAGTGTTCAAAGAAAATTCCCTTATCCAGGGACAAGTGTCGAATTCTATGTTTGTTACAGACAAACTCCATGCACATCGATACAAAAATACCCCTTTACGATTGTCATGCAAGCAAAAGGTAAATTTAAATATTACATGATATGCACAAAGCTACCATCGTACCTCAAGTCCATGGACTAGTCATGTACTATTGCAATATGAAAATTCTTATTCGACATACAAATCTTCCAACTAAGAATTTTCACCGGGTTGTTGAATGAACTTGTTTCTTTAACAAACAATCACATAAATGTACTCACAACATTTATGTTAATGGAACGCAACATCCTCGTCTTACGAGCATGCATCTTATGCACAAATCATACCAGACAATTCAATGTCCTATCTCGGAAAACTAATTGACTTGTAACATGTTTAAGACTAAATCCTTAAAGGCATGTTTCAAGATTACCATCATATGCGCAACCATGTTCCACAACTTAAATTGATTTAAAAACTTTATCATACGTGCAATTATAATAAACGTAAAATGTAAGATAATAATAAAATTACCTTTATTAACAATTCTCAATAAAATTATTATACAAGTAGAATAAAATTCAATCTAATTGGAACGTAATATATTCTCTCGATATATTGGTTTGGATTTTTCCTCAGCAAAATTGTTTTTCTTCTTCTTCCTTCTGCTTTTTTTTTTCTGTATGCTTTATAATCGCTCGTTTCGTTTTACTTTTATTACATTTATATTTTTATTATATCATATATATATAAAATGGTAACATTCTATATATACATAATATGCAAGTCTCGGCCATATAATGTGTTTTTAGAAAATAAGGCAATAAGTAAATGTAATTGATTCTTGAAAGGAATGTACTATATAAATAAGTCAAATTAATTCTTGGAGATATTTTGACATTTCATTATCATGAACTAGTGTTAAACCCATGTGATGCACACTTCAATATAAATTATATATATATATATATATATATATATATATATATATATATATATATATATATATATATATATATATAGTATATATATATATATATAATATATATATGAAGATTCTATAGAATCGTGACTATATCATTTTTCACTTAGTTACAAACATTAAATCATTAAATCATTTAAGGGAGGTCTGGGGTATATATATATATATATAATATATATATGAAGATTCTATAGAATCGTGACTATATCATTTTTCACTTAGTTACAAACATTAAATCATTAAATCATTTAAGGGAGGTCTGGGG
>BMAC01000742.1:232519-268391 GCA_014905375.1 Phtheirospermum japonicum
CCCCAGACCTCCCTTAAATGATTTAATGATTTAATGTTTGTAACTAAGTGAAAAATGATATAGTCACGATTCTATAGAATCTTCATATATATATTATATATATATATATATATATATGGGGTGGGTTTAAATGAGAATCATGTCATTATATGTGAACCTACGAACTAGCAGTGCTTTTATTATATACGAGCAGTGCTTTATTGATATTTTAGTTATATATACCATCAATATTTTTTATTATACAATTCTAATACTTTTAATCAAATAAATAAATATACAAAAAATATGATCCATCCATTTATTTAGATTTAAGACCCATAATTGACCCTACGTTCACATATAATGACATTATTCTCATTTGAATATATATATATATATATATATATATATATATATATATATATATATATATATATATATATATATATAACACAATTATTTTTTTCTCTTTTTTATTTTCTTCACTTATATTTTGATATTTAATATGATATCCGTATATATTAATGTTATTTCAAATAAAGAATAAGTTAATGTAATTGATTTTTGAAATTAACGTACGATATAAAATAGTCAAATTAATTCTTGGCGATATTTTGACATCTCATTATCATGAATATATATGCAATTATAACTTATTATATAATTGGACAAATTAAATACCTACAATCCTCATTATTATGAATATATGCAATTATAACTTCTTATATATCATAAGAAATTTATATAGTATCAATATGATAAAATGTAATAAATCAATTAAAAGTTGATTTGTTGTTTCATTGGAATCTTCTATTTCTTGGTATGCTCCATAACGTAGATATTTCAATACATCATGTATATTAAGACGGACCCATTGGTGCTGGTGGAGGCAGTCGCCCCCTCACCTTCATAATGTTAATATTTCAATATGCATAGTTAATATTTTATATGTATAAATACAAAATAAATATATTTTGTCACTCTTAATAAATTACTTTGTAACTTCTATATGCCTTTCATAATGTTATATATACATGATAAATTTTCTAAAAAGATAATTTAATAATTTTCAATCCAATATTTTGTAATCAAGTTATTAGTATGTGTTAAAATTTCTATATTTTCATTGCCTCAACCATATTCATTTTATTGTAAATGAAATTTTCTTTTACAAGAATATAAAACTAAAAGTATAATAATTAAGATATAAAAATACGGTAAAATTTATTTTTTTCATATTATTTTATTCAAATAAATATTTTTTCAATTATTTTTAAGTTAATATTTAGTAAATTCGAAAAAAAAAAAATCTTGGGGGCTCCCGAACCCCATACATTTATTTTTTTTACTTAAACTTTCTTTGTTCTACGCGCCTCTCTAAAAATCCTGATGACATGATTATATTATAACCAGATTGTCATAGTTACTCAACTTGCAATTTTTTGTGAACATAACGCTCGGCTCACTGTATATAAACCAAGAATATTAAAGTCCAATGGATCTGTAGCAAGTTGTGTTCCAACTGAGAAGTCAATATGTGTTCTTTTCTTTCATATTTGTAATGTGCTAGTTAATTAGTTTATACATGTGTACAAGCACGACCTAACTAAAGTATAAATATTCTGTATGGTGTGTGAGTGATTTAAAAAATAATCTGAGGGCAGCAATTGGCTTTTGGAGCTGCTGAAAAAGTTGAAGCTGGTGACATCACGATTCGAATTATTGGGATCGATGAATTGACAAGCCAATTATTATAAGACAAAACAACACTTACATACTCATGCAATAATGCAATATTCTTTGTTGATTGTGGTTTTTGGACATGTCCCTAGGACCTATGGTGATAATACTACAATACTACGACAACGAGTGTCCATTATGGGTTCTTGGATGGGTAATTAATAAATGAATAACCGGGAATATCTCCATTGTGCTTGCATATATGAAAAGACAAATGCTTGTATGAGATCGCTATTATATTATGAGATCATTTTTATTCATTTTTTTTTCATACCTAACTCATTATTTCTACTGATCTGTTCGGATTCCCTCATGTTTGACCAACCTTTTTTTTTTTTTATTCTCCTCTACTTTCGGCCCTCTTTTCCAATTTCGAGATGAAATTACAAACTACCCTATCTTGCCTAATCTCTCTTCTCAATCTGGAGATCAAATTTCAATTTGAACCCCCTCATTCTCCCCATCCTCTATACACAACGGTGTTGTGCACACCGGTTCCTGTACACCTTCAATGGCGTTAATGACATGTCGGCAGACCAGACAAGAGATTGAAGAGGCGCACGTTAGCCTGCCGCCGAAGCCAACAAAGATGACTTGGAATTCCTCCGCGACGCCGCCTGCACCATACCACCACCACTCCTGAAAGATTTGCTTTCCAACGGCGTTAGTTCTATTTCTCAAAATTAAAGTTTCTCTCTCGACTGCTTTTGTTTATTCATTTTCCGGTGTAAATGAAATTACGTGTTTTAGTTGTTTCTCTTCAATCTATCTGCGAAAGCTTTGGAACTTGTACAAATTGTAGAAGCACTGATTATTTTGAATTATAAGTTCATAGATCAAGTTTGGAGACGATTTTTCAATGTTAATTGAATGCTTGTACAGTGTTTAGAAGTTTGAAGTCCTATATTCGTATTGTGTGAAAACCAATTTTATGGACCTAAGCATAGTTCTATTGCTAGTTTTAGGGTAAGCTTCTATTTCTGGATGTTCTACATAATAAATATCTTTTCACTGCTACATGTTTGTAAACAATGTCTATTCAGGCTATTTAATCTTCATGACCAAATTTGTTCTCAGCCTTCCATGGTTATACAGATTCTGCTTGAAATTCTACATGAGTTAACAGAACATGAAGGACATGGAGCTAGTAGTAGTGTTGAAGAAATCAAAGAGGATTTTAATATTTTCAGTGTCTGTGTAGGAATATTGCAGTTTGTATATAACAATGACAAGGAAATGTTGGTGAAAAGAAGCATGTTACTGATTTTGATGCAGTAATATGAGATGTTATAAAGAAAGAAGGTCATCGAATGGAAAACTTTTCTCTTGAAGTCTCACTGCCCCCGATTGTTGTTTAAAATGAACAAGCAGTTTGGTAAGTGATTTGTTGGTGGATTAGTGAATTTAATTTGGTTATGCATTGGGAATCTGGGATGATGGCTTCAAAAACAAAATAAAAAATGTTTTAACTCCTTTTCGGATTGAATTTGATGTATGATGTGATAATCATTTTTGATGATTGTGTTTCATGTAATTGGGAATTTTTTTAATTAAATGATTCTTTTGCTTTATTGACATGTGGTTTGCAGTGAAATGTTGAATCTTTGTTTAGTTGATTTGATTTATAGTTAATTTTTGAATCTTTGGATTGACTGGCTTTGAATTGGTTTGGACCCTATTCTAACTCAGTTTCTATTATGAGGTGGACGGATTGATGGCCTACTGCGGAAGAGAGAAGTGGCAGTACAGCACGGCAAAGTATTTCCTATTTAAGGCCACAACAAAGTGAGTTCACAATCTTCTTTGGGGATGCTTAGTAGGGCTGCCATTGGTCATTGGTCCGAATTTCTGACTGAACAGGACTTGTGGGTTCTCGATGGCTTCTCCGTGCTTGGGGCTGAGAGTGAGTGAATTATATGTGTCTCGTTCTATGTTTCGATATTAGACAGACTTGTTTTCTATTGATTCTAATTTTTGATCATTCACCTAATGCCCGAAGCAGAAGATGTATTTGATGTACCCTTTGTGTGGGTGTTTCTGGTTCTTTAAAAGACATGCTTGTAATTAAATACAATGTACAAATCTTTTATTTCAATTAAGTTCTATGATGAGTTTAAGACAGTCCCTTTTTTTGTCTCTGGTTTGTGAATCTTTGCATGTTTTTGATATCGATTTTTTGAGTGGGAATGGTGAAAGGTGTATTCTCGCCTCGACAAATTTGCTGCTAAATTTCTTAATTTATTTGAGTATCACAAAATATTGTTAAATTATCATAAAAGATTGTTAAAATATCACAAAAGATTGTTAAAATATCTTAAGTTCTTTATACCTATTTTTAATTAAAGTATAGTTAAGTAATATTTTTAACTCAAGTTGTTTAAGTATCACAAAATATTGTTAATGTATTACAAAATTAACTAAAAGTATCAGAAAATTAACTAAAAGTATTACAAAATTTACTAAAAGTATCACAAAATTAACTAAAAGTATAAGAAATTATGTGATACTTTAACTATATTTCTTGATACATTATCAACCTTTTGTAATACATTTAATCAACTAAGTGTAAAACTCGTAGATGATTAAATTATAGAAATATGTGATACTTTAACTATATTTTATAAATTTTAACAATTTTTTATGACACTTTAATATTTTTAAAATCAAATATAGATACTTGAAATATCACATATAAATTTTTATACGTTAAATGGTAGTATTGCAAAATATTGTTAAAGTATCACAAGATATAGTTAAAGTATCAAAAATATATAGTTAACGTATCACAAGTCTTAGATACTTGAATTATGTTATTTACATCTATAGTATTTCTTAATCAATAGTGAAGTATCACAAGCAATTATTAAAATATCACAAAATATAGGTAAAGTATCACATCAAAGCCTCAAATAAAAGTATAACAAAATTAGCTAAAAGTATCAAAAAATATATGATACTTTAACTATATTTTTTGATACATTATCAACCTTTTGTAATACATTTAATCAACTAAGTGTAAAACTCGTAGCTGATTACATTATAGAAATATGTGATACTTTAAGTATATTATATAATTTTTTTAACAACCTTTTTATGGCACTTTAATATTTGTAAAAAAAATAGATACTTGAAGTATCACATATATATTTTTGTACAATAAATGGTTCGTGTATTGCAAAAAGTTGTTAAAGTATCACAAAATATAGTTAAAGTATCACAAGTTTTAGATACTTGAATTATGTTATTTACATCATAAACACTGTTAAAGTATCACATCAAAGCCTCAAATAAAAGTATTACAAAATTAGCCAAAAGTACCAAAAAATATATGATACTTTAACTATATTTCTTGATACATTATCAACCTTTTGTAATAAATTTAATCAACTAAGTGAATATGATCTCAGATTTGGTGATCTCAGATTTAGTCTTGAGATCAACAATCACACCCGTTGTTTAGAGTTGAGCTTTACGACGTTACATCCAAAGGCGCACAAGTTACACCAGCTTATCTAATTTCACGTCGCAAATATTTCACCTAATCATGAATTCGGAATCTAAATCTAAATCACCCGACGAAACCCTACCCAACGCCAACAAATCGAAATAGAAACCCGCCACCGCCAACCAACATGCCGGCTACGCTCCATATCTGAAACTCCAACCTGACGACGCCGTGCCGGTCGCCAATACCTGGAGCTCCACCCCATCAGGATCGATCCCCGAGGATAATCTGAGTTCTACTGTGTCTTCTCAGATCCCAGGCTATGCGAGTAGCACCACCATGCCATGGAGTCGAATCCCTATGTCTCCGCTGGTCCGGCTCTACCGTCTTCCATGAAGCGTATGATTTTTTTTGGCATTTGTTCCCTTTTTCTGCTTTTATCGTTGCTGTGACTGATTTATTCCTGAAACTTTGGTCTATGAGGGAGAAATGTGAGAGACAATATATATATATATATATATATATATATATATATATATATATATATATATATATATATTTATATAATGTAAAAGCAGGTAAGGTGATTAGGTCAGTGGGTGGGTAGATTGAAAGTGGGTCGGATCATTGAGTTTGGATAAAAAAGTGGTCTCATAGTATGAGATCGGTCTCACAGGAGACCTACCCTATATGAAATTAACAAATTTTAATTGTAGTTTCAAATAAAAATTATCCCATTAATCAATATTTAATCTAATTTAAAGTATTTTAAATTGGAAATGAAAATAAACTATCAATAATTATATATTAATTGAAAATCTTACAGTATGTGTGATATACCATAACTCATGTATTTTAATCTATAGAAAAAACAACTCAATCGGAAAGATATCACTCTTCTGCACCAAACGCAATAAATATATCAATTACCTTAGAAAAGGATTGGAATATACCTCTCCAACCCCACTGAATCATAATTTTAGGATGATTGACCCCTTTAATGCAGTTCATATAATGTCTTTTTCGGGAGCTAGTCGTGAGATTCATAATTTCTAAAAAGAACTTTTATAAATTAATCAAAAGATGATTTAATTAAAAATAAAAATTATTTGTGATAATTATTGAAATTTAAATTCAGGAATCAAGAATAATACTAAAGACTTCAAAATATGTCGTTATAATAATTAGCTACATATTCAGAAAAAAAAGTCAAACGATGTAATATTATCAACCCATGTCTAATTGTATAATTTTATATTTTAATATTTCAATTAATTCTGTTAATAACTTTTAGTTATATATTTAGAAAAATTCAACATATGCCATATCATCAACAGGGTGTCTTATTGTACCATTGTCTAATCACTAATCTATTGATGACTTTATTTTCATTAAATTTGATTTGTTAATAATATTTAGTTATATACTTAGATTATCTTGCAAATAACATGTAATTTTTTTTTTTGAATTCTAAAAATAATTTTACGTTAACTTTTATAAATAGTTGTTTTTATAATTAACATTATATTCAATGTAATTTAGGGGATGTATTCATTTAGGACTTTTAAAAACATTTTAAGATTTTTAAAATCATGGTGTATTTAATTAAGACATTTTAAAACTTATAAAAGTCTTGAGGTATTTAATTGAGATTTCTAATGACTTATTAAATGTCCATAAAAGTCTCAAGGTATTCATTTGAGATATTTTGAAATCTTAAATTGTCATGAGGTATTTAAAAAGTCAAATACTATTTGTATTTGTAATTTAACTGGATTTTCCTAAACTTCTAAGTTAATTATATACACCAAATCCCACTATCAAATCCCATCTTTTTTTTTTTTTTTTAAATAAGTTGCGGTGATTTTATTAAAAAAGGAGAAAAGTGTCTAAGTACAAAACAATCAATGAAAAAAGAAACGAAAATAAAGAAACTAGTGTTTCATAAGAAATCCTCGCTTAAGAGAACTCTTTGAAGCTTTGCGTAGAGGAGTAGAAACTCCGTCAACAGCCATATCCGCCCAAGACTGTCCAGAAGCGAGATCCATAAGATGAAGAGCAGGAGAGGATTTTGGATCGGTGACAATGAAAGGTGTAGAAGACTCCTGTTGTAATTTTTTAATTATATCAATTAATTCTCGATCAGTGGCAGGTTTACGAAAAAGAGGGGTGCGATGTTGGCTGCCAATATCTGACTCGTCCACTATAGTACCTTCTTCATGTGCAAGACAGGTTATTGGAGTATGTTGCACTGGAGGGGAGACCTTATCCGAAGAACCCATGTACACCTGATCAACATAATTCTTGCTCGAAGAAGCAGGTTCCTTATAAAGTACAAGTTGTCGAGAGGTGTCACCAACTATCTCAGGAAGCTCAGAAGCAGTACGGTAAGTTTGCCCTTCCGAACCAGACGGAGTAACAAAATTATCAGCATCTTTAGGAGCCGTGTTCACGGGAGCGGGAGATAACGGCTCGGACCGCGAGGTAGGCTCCGAGGTAGGAGGTGACAAAGGGCCCGTGCAGTCTTCAGCTTGTAACACTTGAAAGGTGTTAGGACTCGTCAGAGAAGGATTAGTAGGTTCAGGAGCCGGGCGGGAATCCGTACGGTTACGGACCTGATGCTCACGAGAATCAGAACGTCGACGAGAACGTTTAGGGTTAACCGTCTGCCATTCATCGCTCACCACATTTTGAGCAGCACTAGTTTTACACTGAGCGGCACTAGTTTTACGAGCAGGACAAGAACCAACAAGGTGTCCCACCATTTTGCAACTCGAGCAGAAATCCGGCAGGTTCTCGTAACCTAATGAAATATAACCGCAATACCCCTCCCTCTCGATCATGACCGTTTCATGCAGGGTATGTTCAAGGTTTAACTCAACCAGCACACGAACAAAGTGGCCGACAGAGCCATTGAGAGAACGTTCATCGATTTGTAAAGGTGTTCCAACTACCCTAGCAATATTCAGAATAAAAGAGCGATCCCAATATTCTATAGGCAATTCGTAAATGCGAATCCAAACCTGAGAAGAAGCCGAAGGCACTTTATAAGGATTGAAGTCTGGGGTCCATGGAAAAAGCCTAAGAGTAGAAGAACCAAATTTCCAGGTCGCCTTGGTAAATGCGCGTTTTCTATCCTCAGAGAGAGTGAAAGAGATGCTAAAAAATCCCTTGCCGAGTGGGACGAAATTCCAATCGCCATTAGTTTTCCAGGAAGAAGACAACGACTCTTTTATAGCAGCGATCGTAAGCGGCTTGGAACCTTTTGGTTGCAGAAGGCGCCCGATAAGGGAGTCCCGTAAAATCGAGACCCGAGATTGATAAAGAGCTTCATTAATCGTAACCGAGTAATAATCTCCTTTTTTAATAGGAGCCGGAGATGGATTAAAAGGGGGAGAAGCGGTTCCGTTCGTCGTACCTAAGTGGTGTTGAAGAGGTGGGCCCATAAGGTTGTGAATGGTCGGGCCGTCAAGGCCCGAGGGAGTGGGGCCAGTCCGCTGCTGGGCTGAAACAGAGGTTGAGTGGTGTTGGGCCACTGGGATGGCAGAATGGGCTTGGGGTGTCTGAAAAGCCCGCTGCTTGGCTGAGTCTACAGTTGAGAGGAGTTGGGCCGCAGAAAACTGGGCCTGGGTAGGCAGCGGGGCTAGAGCTATATTATTCTGAGGGGCCAAAGAATTTTGGCCTGCAGAAAAGTCAGAGTTGACTTTGTGTAAATTAAAAAATAGGTTGGGTAGCGGGTCTGATCCAGATTGTTGCGGGTCGAAGGTGGATAGTCTGTGTGCATGGGAAACCCTAACAGACTGAAGATTYCGCGCAGTCAAAGAAGTCTCCGGGAAAGACGGAGCTGGTATACCAGCGGGAATATCGGCGATGGAATTATCTTGGAGAGCCAAARGATCGGGAATTCTGCCGGAGGTAGTCYCCATAACAGTGGAGGGTTCCTGGAGATTGGCCGGAAGGGATGGCGGGGAAGCATGGGCGGAGGGAGAGGCGCTGGTCAGGGAAGGAGGAAAGTTGTTGGGGAAACGGAAAGGATTACCGTATGTGTCTCTTAGAGGCAGCCTCGCTGCAGGTAGGGAACCAAACAAAAAATTCGTTGGGAAATATCCAAGGTTACCAGGAGTGGATATGAAAGCCGGCGTAGATGACAGTTGGTATTGAGAAACCAACGGCGAGGGCGCCTTCAACGAACCGGCCAGGTGCTGAGAAACCAACGGCAGGTGGGCTAAGGGCGCTCRAGCAGGGGTGAACGAGGGAGACAGGTTTTGAAYGGGCTGGAGCGTCGGAAATTCACGATGGCCGGAGATCGGAGAATATGGTGGTTGCGCAGCCATAGTCGGGCAGAGGTCCTGTAAAGTCGCCGGCAAAGGTGCTGCTGTCCGGTGCCTCAGCGAAGTCGTCGTAAACCCGATGGGTAGTTGGCTAGGTCGGAAAAAATTAGGAGAGAGAACAGAGCTTTTACGTCGTTTTTTCATTTTTTCCTTTTATCGTAACATTATTTTTCTGTATTTCTATGATATTTGACCAAATCCCATCTTTAAACATGAGATTTCACAAAACTTTTATAAACTCCCAACAAATATATAAAATCAATAAAAATAAAAAAAAATCCATACAAATCTTATAGTGATACAAATCTTAAAATGTCTCTATAAGTTCCAAATGAATACACCCCCCTTATATTTTTGATTAGATAAATTTATATTTTCATAATTCTATATGACTTAATTATATATTTATATTAGAATAATAAAATGTAAACATTAAATTAGGCAAATATTATAAATAAAAATAACAAATTAGGTAGATATTAGACTCGTATGACACATATGCAACCAAAATTTTAATATTTATTTGACAGAGTGAGAATCAAAAAAACAAGTTATGATGATTTCGTTTTAATATATGGGGGAGATTATTTATCTCGCTTCTACAATATTTTCATGTTGTAGAATCACTTAAATATACTCTCTCTGATTCATATTTAATGTGATTTTACGGGTTTGATTTTGATGCAAATTAATTGTTGTTTTAGAAAATTTTTACACTTTCTTCGAACTTCATCTCTAATTATTTTAAAAAATCAAGACTAACTTGCAATAGTACAAAACAATCATTCTAGAACAGACATTCTAAAACGCCTAAGGAGGCTACGTTCTAGAATGTCGTCCAGTGGCATTTTGTAATAAAAGAGTCACATACTAGAATGACTTTAAAAAAAGCGTTCTGGTATATTCGATATCGAGAACGTCTTTAAAAACATGTTTTGGTAAATTCAATATCCAGAACGTCTTTAACAAAGACATTCTGGTATATAAAGTTATTTAGAATGTATTTTGAAAAGGCGTTCTAATATATCATATTATTTAGAACGCCTTTCCTAAAGATGTTCTAGAATTTATAAAAAAAATTACTTTCGTCTCCAACAACACAATTCGTTCTTAAAACAGAACTCCTCCCTCACTACTACAGAAAACCCCCAATAGCATCGGTTGTTTTTGCAAATAGGCATCGGTTCTCACTACTACAGAAAACCCCCAACATCATCGGTTGTTTTTGCTAATAGGCATCGGTTTTACAACCGATGCCTATTAGAGCGACGCCTATAACCTGGACTTTAGGCATCGATTTTACAACCGATGCCTATAATAGACATATGCATCGGTTGTTTGACCATAACTGATGCATATAGTCATCACAAGCCGATGCCTAATGTCCATTTACAGTCACTAAAGGTATCGGTTATTGTGAAACAACCGATGCCTATAGGTGCACTATAGGCATCGGTTTTGGTTATAAATTGATGCCTAATTTTCACTAAACGCATCGTTTTTTTGTAAAACATCCAATGCCTATAGTGTAGCTATAGGCATCATCTTTTATTCTACAACCGATGCCTAATGTCCTCTAAGGCATCGGTTTTTGAAAAACAACCGATGCCTGTAGGTGAGATATAGGCATCGGTTTTAGGAAAACAACCAATGCCTATAGGTACACTATAGGCATCATTTTTGTTCTAAAAAAACCGATGTCTAATGTGCTCTAAAGGCATCAGTTGTTTTCAACATAACCGATGCTTATAGTTTACCTATAGGCATCGGCTTTGACATGTAACCGATGCTTAATGTCTATGTATACGCATCGGTTTTTTTGAAAGTACCGATGCCTCGTGGCGAGATTTATGCATCGGTTTGTATCTCACAACCGATGCGTAAAGGTTAACTATAGGCATCGGTTTGTTTTCTACATAACCGATGCCTATAGAGACCTATAGGCATCGGTCGTTGTTGAGTAACTGATATCGATTTTTTACTTATATGCATCGGTCTTGTTGTCAAGAACCGATGTATATAACAATGTTAAAAACCGATGCCTGAATTTGATTATATGCATCGGTTTGCACAAACCGATGCATAAATTTTTTGATAAAAAATTTCCAGAATTTCAAAATTTTTATTTTAAAACCTTTCCAGAAAATTGATAATTACATTTGCAAAAAAATAATTTAATATAAAAAAGCATTCTATTCAATAATAAATAATTCAAATACAGAAATTCCCATCCTATCTAATAAAACTCAAGTTGAACTAATTATTTTCATCGCACAAGTAGCAAACAAACCCCAACCTCATAAAATCTATCATTTTCAACAGCACAAAGCTCGTAAATAATAAACATCTCGTTTCCTTCAAGAGGAGAATCCCCAGAGACTTTCCTCCATTCTTGTGTTGAAGTTTGGCTATGAACAACACCTCGCTTCTGAATTCCAACTCGGAATCCTTAGACAATCTCTTTACTGCTATTTGTCTGTCATTCCATGCTTTTCCCTGTGAATGAAAAAAAGTCACATTATTAACTAAGAAAATCCAGAGGAAATCCACCGACATCTTCATAATGTTCTGCACCAAGTTACAATAAATTACTTAATAACTAAGAAAAAGTAGTTAGAACTAATAAAAAATACATATATATGAGTAATTTACCAAGTAATGTATTCTGCCCATATCTCACGAATTTCGTCGATTGTTTCTTGCTAGTGTGGTTCAACTCCAAATGAGTCCTACACATTCTGATTCAAAATTTCAACTTTTCATTTTAAAAATGAAGTTTAGGTTTGGAGTTTAAAAAACATTCAGTAATTTTTACTACTAAAAAATGAGTTTACACGTACCTTGTCTAATGGAGAATTCATACTGACTTGGGTGCAAATGTCATACATATACCTCATGACATAATAACCACACTCATTGCCTCCTCGTTGTTGATTACACTACAAAAATCATATGAAAGCAGATCAATATCCCCCTATCAATAGATCTATCGGTGAGTCAAAATGAGATGGGTCAAAGAACTTTACTAACTTGCGTACTAGGGTAACCGATAAACTTTATTGTTAATACCATAAAAAAATAACTTGCCGGCAGATGATTCAACACCATGTTTCTTCCTCTTTTTCCTTTTGTTGACTAATAGGTCCGAACTGCCCTGCAAATAGTAATCATTGCACTCAAGCAGTTAATAACATGCAAAGTATTATTTCAATAAACAATAAGAAATTGCTACCTATATATTAAAAATTTACAGTTTTAAAACCAAAATGAGTGGATGAACAACCCAATCTTATATTACATCCAATGAAAAACTTCATGCGGTTTTATGAATGTAAACACACAGAGTAGGCTCTAGAAAGAATCAGGTTGTGGAAAATAGAAAAATTACATTAATGCTATGAAACAAGTTGATAACGAAACAATTGCCCACAAAAAAGAATCAGTACATTACTACATTGACAATAAAGACCCGAAAGTGAATTTTTTTTTAAATGTTATTGTAAAAAAGGACAACAAGTTACCTTTTCAAAAAATAAGAAACACAAATATAGGGGGAAAATTGTTACTTACGTATTAACATATGTCTTGATATCTAAGTCCCTCTTGTATCCCTTTGGATCTAAAATAAAAACATGATTCTTGAGAGGACATATCACTAGAAGCACCCAGTCTTCACTACACATTTTCATAAGCACAAAGATTAATTATCTTTATAAATTATAATAATTGTAAAGGAGTAAAGGAAAAAATAACAAGAAATAGTCTCTATTTACTCGTCTAGGTATGGTGCTAGAATGAATGTCCTGCTAAACATTTCACCGAAGGCATCACTTATGTACGTCGTCATAGCAGTCGGGTCATTTAATATACTTTTTTTGCATATCTTCACTGGACAAAGAAATCCGAAAGCACCGACACAAAGACTCTCAGCCAACCCATGAAGACACCTGTAAATCATTAGTAGATTCAAAGCTAAATATTGAACTAATTGATAAGGAAAAAGAAAAATCGTACCGCGCAAAGACTTGCACAAAAACAACACCATACCAACCCATTCTGAACAGGCTCCGAATATCATCAATTAGCACGTGAATTTTCGTCTCTCTTTTGTCATGGAAGACGGTTTTCTCTAGGTCCATAGAGGCGTGGTCCATATGCACGGGCATAGATAGAATCAGGTTGTGTAGCTCTTTGCAATTAGCTCCCAGAGTCTCCAAGACTACATCATCAACAAGAGGTGGCCTTGGTTTTGTTACATATTGCTCACCACTTGTCTCCATGAGACTTGTTCTTTGTTTCTTTTGATATGGCCTTGTAAGTTCTTATAAATATGGCCATGATTGAGCATACTAAAACTAAATAAATAATTGGTGAAATGAAAACATATATTACCTCTCTTGACAGAACCAATCTGACTGGCCACTGCAAAAAGCTACCTAACACTTCACTGACGTGCCGCATTTTGGATGAGCCGTCACCGGTAGAGGAAGTTCTGCTGCACCCTCGACAACTTCATCTACTGAGACCTTGACATGACCGGGTGACACCTTCTGATGATGCACGATCGTGTTCTTGCCTGTTGGGTAAACCATCCCCTTCACAACAACTTTTATATCCCCCAAAATGGACAGGGCCAGGTGGCACTCGGTCGGACTCTATTAATCAAAGTAGCATTAAGTTAATGGTATGAATAAAATGAGTAGGTTTGTGAAAATACAGTACATCTAATTTATACCTCAACTATAGGAAATTGAGTCCCACCAACCGATTGGCAACTACTATGTGGATCACCTTGCGTCGGCGTGTGGAAGTCAGCCCTCTCGTCAACTCTTGATGGCATGTTGTGGTGAATAACTGGAGTCTGCGGACCTTGGTTATTCACTTTCTCATACAACCGGTTGAATTGAGCTTGTAGAGCATCAAAATTGCCCTGCATCTGCTGCGTGATTTCTTGTGTCAGAGCCGCCCTCACCTCGTCCACTGACACCACTCCACTCTGTCTCCTGCTTGTCTGACTCGGTCGACCAAAAATAGACCTCATGTTCACGTGGCTACTAACACCTCGCACACGACCCGGGTGCTCCTTCTTCCCTATAGACGCATTCAATATGTCATCATGCCTCTGCGGTAGGAACGTCCCTTCGCTGACTTCTCGAGCCTTCTCAACCTATTTCAAGAAATGATAAACATCATTTAATATATATACTTCCAAAAATATATATTCTTACAAAAAACATAATTACCATTTTATCAACCACCCCCTTCGTTTGCTCATTCGGGATATCATAATTTCCCTTTTCGTCCTTCTTAATTCCTGCTCGAACCTAATCCAAGCTGCGATCATCCAGAGCTATAATTGAGCTAAGCGAAGCACATGAAGATGAAGATGAGAGAGGGTCTGATACAACCCACTTAGCTTTCGCACTAACATATCCTCCTGGTCCTAAAAAGTGCAGATGCTGGTTGTGAGACTGGCTCTCCCGAGCTTTCCTACTCTTTTCCTGGTAAAGTTTTTTTAGGAAAATATTAGATGTATATTTCTGGTGGATTTTTCTAAAAAAGGTAATACATTGTACATGCCTTGAATTCTTCAGATTGATGATCACTAACGAATTTCTCCCACTGATCAATTGTGATGGAAGGATATAACTAGGATGGATGATCATATTTTGGGTGTTTCCTCTTTATGAAGTCACACACTAACCGCGACTTGAAACCTCACTCCCGCAACCTTCAGGAAGTGCTTCTTCTTCTCATCCCCTTAGATATTGAACTCTTTCTAAATAAACAAGAAATAGATGTATTCATCAACAAATGATTTACTATAAAAAGTTGATTATTATATACCTGCAAATCCTCCCAAATCACATCCTTCAGACCACTCTCAATGTGTTTCCACTCGTCGATGTTAATATATACATGCGACCGAACTAGGGAACCTAGGTAATTTTTGAAATTGGCAGCATATTTCCCGATGGGTTTATTGTTATCGTCAAAATCGACATGCTTTTGCTCTGATGGCTTGGCTTTCATTTTAATGCATGTCGTTGAGCCTCTAAATCTTCTTTTAATAGACTCAAACTCGTGTTCACAGTGGGTGCTCGATGAATCAGTCATGACTCTGTGCCATTAGTTGATAAAATTCTTAAAACATTAGATGAAAAATATAATTTATACGGCGATTATTTTGCATGTAATTTTTGTGTTTTTCCTAGTATTTTTAGTTAGAATTTCATGTTGATTTTAATAGTTTTTAATAGATTTTTATTAAGTTTTTATGTGATTTTTTTAGTTTTGTTGTTTTTGTGTTCTTCTTTTGATTTTATGTTTAATTGGATTAAATGGTTTTAATTGATTTAAGGTTGGAAAAATTCTTGGGTTTTTATGATTGAAAATTCTCATTTAATAGGTGGTTTAATGATGTGAATTCAAGCTAAGGCATGGAGACCAAAAATCAAGCCATGTCTTGCGAAAAATCAAGCCAAGAGTTGTGCCAATAGGGAGCTTCAAAGTTGCAAACATTCTGGAATCACTGCCATCCCTTGCCAACAGCCGCCATCTCCAGCGCCCAGTGTACATGGCAGCGCTCTGCGCTGCCATCTCCCCTGCCATCTTCTGCGCCACCCAGCTGCCCCAGCTGCCATCAGCGCTGCCATCCTCCTTGCCAAGCCCCCAAGGACGCCCAGTGCTGCCATCTTTCATGCCAAACTTCAAGCCAAGGTCAAATCCGGGTCAAACTTGCTCAAATCCGAGTCAAACTTGGTCAAATCCGGGTCAAACCTGGTCAAACTTGGTCATAATCGAGATTTTAAAGCCTTTAAAGCCCAAATTGGCCCATTTAAACCCAATTAAACCTATTATAAATAGAACCTTACTCTCATTTGTAAAATATAACCCCCTTCCCAACCGAAGCTAGGGTTTGGGATCAAATTACTCTCAAAGTTCTTGGATAATTTCTCTTTCTTAGGTTTTAGATTTAATTTCAAGCTCTTATGTAATTTCATTTCCTAGACTAGATTTAATTCCAAGCACCTCCTTGGGTTTGTAAGCCTAAGAAGAATCCAAATACTCATTTGGATTGTTACTTTTGATGCAATTTCAATGAAGCTTTGTTTCATTTCTTAATTCAAGTAAGTTTCCTTTCAATTTCATGTTTTATGCTTTATTTCCATGCTTTGTTTTTCATTTTCATGCTTGTTCTTCATGTTATGCCTTTTGCCTTAGCACCTTGATTTCTTGTTAGATCTTAAGAATTGGATATGGAATCTAGATGAGTGACACATCTAGATCATAGATCAAGTCTTAGATCGTCTTGATTTTAAGTCTTTACTATGCTTTATTTTGATTTTTATTTTCATGCATAGTTTTAGGTTAAATCTTAGATCTACACTTTGATGCTTGTTATTTTCCTTAAAGTTTTAAACTTTCATGTTAACTTTTATTTCTCTTTACATCCATGCTTTCAATTTTTGCTTATTTGCATTATTTAGGACTTTATGCATAGTTGTACCTTGTGCATGCATTCTTGTACTTGGTGAAACAATGCTTGTTTTTTACTTGTCTTCATTAATCGCTTGCATTTTCATGTTAAGGCATCCGACTAACATGCAATTTCAATTCCTAGGAAAGTTTAGTTACTTTAATTGCTTTATTTTCATTTTTTCTTTACTTTTCAAAGCTTGAAACACCTTGATTTCTTCAATTGAATCGATCTTCGATAATACCGAGCCATGAACCCGTTGATATATTTCAACACCACGAAAACTCTTTTAACAGCGATGAAAGCTAACACATCAATCGACAACTACTGTGAAGACACCAAAAGCTTTAAACAGATTACAAGAGTGAAAACAGATACTTGGATGATTCTAGCAGCTAGAGACAACTAAGAAGCATATCAACAACTTTTGTGAAGGTACCTACCGCATAACATATAGTTCAAGAGGGTTCAAATGGCTTGTGAACAAGATGTCCAAAATACGACATTGAAATTATTCTTCAAAACTTTGGCATCAACCATACACTAATTCACTACAGATGGGAACTATATATATATCCCTCAAAGTACGTTCACCGATGATCCTCATGTGGTTGTGTGAATTAATTTTTCCCATATTTTGCAATAGGCAGCAACTAAATTTAATATGATAATTAAATCTGTCATAAACATCGGTTATGGATGGAATTCAGAGGTCCGATCTTACACATAAATACTGAACAAATACCTAATCAACATGAAAGGTCCGACTTTAAAGGTCTCGGTCCTTTTGAATAATCTGAGACCTTTAAAGTTCTTAGTTCCAACCCCAATTACCAACTCAGGGAATTTAATTTTCTACACCTGAACAATACCCAAACATGTTAATTAACGAACTGAACAAGTACAAAAACATACATTCTTGCGCAATTTGTAGCAGGCGAGGATGAAAAACTAGGCGACAAGGAATCTACGACGAACAACAGGCGATGGGGAATCCACGGCGAACAGCAGGTGAGGTTGAATAAATCGTCCAAACTTTTCCAAACTGTTACTTCTGAATATCTGGCAGGTTTTTGGAGTGGGAAATACGAAAATTTTGGACTGAAATTTAATTCAGAAATCTAGTTTTCGTGTATTTAGGGGCAAAATTGGACTTTTCAGAGGCTACGAGCCACGCGGGTTCGAATCTCTCCCTCGCCCAAAAATTTCCAAATTTCACTAGTATATGACAAAAACAACCGATGCTCATAAGTTTTATCAGACAACTAAAGTTGGTTTTTAGTAATAACCGATGCCTATAATAGTAAATCTTAAACAACAAAAAAGTCCCGCGTTACCTTGTCTCCCAGAAGCAAACATTATCCCTTCCAAACCTCTACAAAGTCTTGAACAGAAAAATGGATCTTCCCCAAGAAATCTTGATAGACATATTCTTATATCTCCCTACGAAATCAATAGGTAGGCTCAGGTCTTTATCAAAAACATGGTGAAACTTGCTCTCCACCCCACAATTCATCAAACTCCACCTCGCTAGAGAAATACCCCGCCAATAATATCTCACTCTAATCACCCCATCTAACACCATTCGCTCCATAGAAATCATAAAAGGCAACATTAGCACCATTTCAAGAGAGCTCGACTTTCCAAATGTGTGCAGATTGGTTTTGGGTTCATGCGATGGGTTACTACTGCTACTCAATCTAATTGGTGGGATGGTTTTGGTGACCCCCATTACTCTGGAGCAGGTGGGACTACCTTCTCCACCTCTGGTTAGGGGTGAGACTACCCATGTCACATGTGGATACGGGTATGATAGTGCTAGAGATGATTATAGGGTGGTTTTACTTTCTTATTGCGATTTGGATTATGATGTCCCATTCTTGCCTAACCGTTGTGATGGTGCATATGTTTACTCTATGAAAATGGGTGTCTGGAAAAGGCTTAAGACCTCGCCTTATGGTAATTTAGTAATTTACATCCCCTGCGGAAGTTTTTTCAACGGGGCTATCCATTGGCTGCATTATTAGATGAGTGAATTTGGAAAGCTGGAGTTTGTAATAATTGTTTTAGATTTTGTTACCGAGGCATATTTCGAAATCACTCCACCTGTTGGTATCAATGTGGTTAGCGAGTTTTCAACAAATGCACTTGTGGTTTTGGGGGGATGTCTTTATTTGGTGGATAGGGAAACCGGTGACCAAAGAATGGATGTTTGGCTTATGAAAGAGTATGATGTGGCAGGGTCTTGGATGAAACTCAGCATTTATAGTAATGGAGTTTTGTCTTGGTTCACGCCTTTGTGTTTTGTTGGAGATGAGGAGGAGGAAGTTTTTTGGATGGCTGGAGCTCGTTTGGTTATTTATAATATGAAAGATAGATCATTGAGGTCCTTGGTCGTCGTTAATGGGGGTTATGATAAATTTCAAGACAAAGGCTACTTTACGTAGAGCCTCGTTTCGCCGTTTTGCGGTCGCCACAGTAATTTTTATTGGCAATGAAATTAAAACATAATTATATCTTTTGAAAGACTTGTTTGTTCTTTTAAGTCTAAATTTTGACTTTCACAAAATTAAACTCTAGTAAAAGGTACGGAATTTGATTGAGTAATTATGAATTCTGGAAATCTAGGTCCAAAACATAAATTTTAGGGTGCAATCTGAAAATTCCTAAAACTTTTTGTAATAAATCTATCATATTTCAGTCTAAGGGTGCTATTTCGACAATCTGTTGGAAATGGCGTGGAGGCAAACATCTGAGTTCACTGTGGGAAGAGGAAAATGCAATTGCGATGATGATGTCGTTTGTCGGACATCATGGACAGATCTCAATCCCGTGAGGAGATATATAAGTTGTCCAAGATTTCGTGTAAGTGTTGAACTTCTTTCCTATTTGTAGATATTAGGGCTAATAATTATTTGGGGGTTTGGGGGTTTGTAGAAGATGTTAACATGGGGTCGATTGATTGTAGTTAAAATAACTGTTACTTAAGATTTCTGTGGGTCTTCATTTTTCGTAGTTAAAGATGTTGTTTTGCATTAATTTTGATTGGAGTAAATAATATTGTAGGAGACTGAAGGGTGCAATTTTTTCAAATGGCTTGAGGACCCACTGTGCCCAAGAGCTACTCAAATTATTCCCGGACTTTTAAGATTAGCAAATAAATTTGAAGCTGAAGTTCAAGCGTTGGAGGCTGACGTAAAGAGACTTGAATTGGATGTGAAGAAGCATGAAACAAACCTGAGCACTTGCAGCTAAAAATTGTAAGCTTGAATAATGTGTTAAGAAGAAGCGAAATCGGTAATGTTGGTTGTGCAAGGCGCTTTAGATTACTTGGTTTGTTCTCTAGGGTGTGTCTAATGTGATTGTTCCGTTGTTCATGCTTTGGGATCGGGAGAATAATGTTTTTTAATAGAAATATAAATTAATCCAGTTTTTATGTTTCTTATTTTCCAGAGAAGTTAGAAAATGGAATCTTAAATTAATTGAGCAACTCTCAATCAATTAATCGAACACAGGGGATTTGTTAATAAACGCTAGGAGAAGAGACCAAATAAACCAATATTAGAGGTTATTAAAAGCATGACACATAAATAAAAAGGCTATAAAGTAATTAATTTTTGGCCTCATAACAACCATTACTTCAAAAGATTAAGCATTCACCATAGTATTAAATCCAATGAACATAGTCCAAACACATCTAATTCCCCATTACATCTGATTCCATCCCAAACACATCTAAAATTGCAATGAAAAAATAAAAACTAAAGATGGGAGATCCATGATATGAAGGGCGAAGGTTGAGTCGAGTGGCAAACATAAGTCTTCAAGCATCTCCTGGAAGCCAGTAAGGACAAGGTGACCATCTGATGCCCAGCTTGATACATCAACAACCCAACGTTGATCAGCAAACCCTATAATTATAGCCTTCACCTGATGACCATTACCTCCTGGGACCACATGCTCAGTCCAGAAGTCCTTTGGAATGGCCTATAAAAAGCTCGCATGATTAGAAGCTGCTAATGTCAAATCAATAATTGGTGGAAAGTGTATTAGTTGTAGATAATTTAAAAAATCTACAACTTACTATTTGGTCACGCTCTCGAACAGTCTTCGATACTGGTACTTTGAAAGAAGGAAAATGAGTTAGCTCAAGGTCAGGATCTTTCACACCAACAAAGTGATTGCTTGTAGCGCCTTTGCCGTCAAAGACTATTACGTCAAAAATATAAGGCTCATTATTTATGAAGACAGTGGAATAGCCCTCTTTAATTTTGTTGTCATCCAAAAAACCGAGCCACTCCCCTTTAAACCGCGCCTACAATAAACAAAAAAAAAACAGAGTATAAATGCAAACTCTCAGTCGTATCTAGTTTGCAGAAACTTAAACAATACATCAAGAATGAAATTATTATATACATACGAAGAAATTACAATTGATAATCAGTCGTATCACTGTCTTGAACACAGAAGAACACAAATAACACAAATCGAGTGAGGGTACTTAACACGCAAAGTTGTTCAACAACAAACTTGAGTTAGTTATGGAGAGAACAAACCTGGTCACCATCTTCACCAAACAACTCCACTGTGACTTCCCAAGTTTGACCGATGGGATTGCGCAATTTAAAATCCTTGCTCGGAAGATCTGCCAAAAAATGAACGATTTTCTGCGGGATATGCTGTAATTGTGTCGACAATTATTCAGAATTACAAAAAATCATACAAACAATAATCAAAATATATATATCAGAACAGAAAAAGAAAAAAACCCGGATGAAATAAAATCACATATACCATGAAACATTACAGCGGCATGAGGATGATCTTGGTGAATGTCGAAATTAAAGTCATCCTTAATCTGGGATAGAAGATAATTCGGCAAGGCGAACGAAATTTTCAAAGCCGAATTTGTGTTTTCTGAGGGTTTATATATCGTAAAAATTAGGGTTAAGCATTGGTTGTTTGACAAGAGGCGATGCATATTCATCACTGGTAAGAAAAACGCGGGAAAGAAGGTCAACCAATATTATATGCATCGGTTGTTTTCATACAAACCGATCTTACGGACATACTTTAAGCATCAGTTATATTAGTAATAACCGATGCTACTGTTAAGATCTTAGGAAATATTTTTTTAAAAAAAACTTTAGACGGGCTACGGGCAGGCCCTAGCCAATCCAATTAAAGATCAAATCCCGGGCCACGTGCCATATCCATCAAGCAAAGCAGTTCTAGGCCCAATCGAGCCCAACAGTGATTTTCAGGACCAGGGGTTGATTCTGAATGGCCCAAGGGAGGAGAATATTTTTAAGTTCCCAAATTTCCTCTTAGAAATGCGATGTGGGATAGGTGGGATTATGCAGTAAAGGAAGCTGCTGGTGGGAAGGAATAAAACGCAGCTATTGAACCCTTGTTATTACATTGAAGATTATTCCTTTTCATGTGGTGTCCCAAGTTATGATGTATGCCAAACGATTGTTGTTAATAATTGTCAATTTGAATGGCTTTGTAATTTTTTTCTTCTCGATAATTTTTTATTTTTTATTCACACCCTGGTGGTTCAAATTGCTTTCTTTTTCCAACTGATTTACCATTTGTTTTTTATTTTATAAGGATCGGTTATACAGCTTATTTCAAAACCGATGCTTAAAATTTATCAATTGCATCGGATGGTATACAGACAACCAATGCATTTAATATTAGCAGCCAAATAAGCTCACTGGGTAGCTGGAGCACTTCGTCTAATAAAAAATAATTAAAGTATTCATTTTGTTTGCATATAAACATTATTTTTTTAAACCAAATTATTTAAGAGCAAAGTAGACATTTCGGCACAAAACTCACAAATTAGGAATACCTCGTTAATATATACACTAACAGTCATGATTTTCTTGTTTTGCCATTTGCCTCAAAATTTTGTGAAAGATTTAATGTGTGGCCAACTAATATAAGGTCAAATTTGGAACTATAAAATGTATATTTTTCATGTTTCCCAATAAAATAAGGGTTGTCTTCAATGGATATCTGTAGGGAGTAGTAATCATTTCATATAATTAGTAGGAGGTGTTAATAGCATACCATTTTCACGCAAGTTGAAATTAAGTGTCAATGTTGTTTGTGGTTTGAGGTCATGTCACTTAAATGATCAATTTCACAGTCTTTTGAGCTGCCCAACCTCTTCATTTTCTATTTAAAATCTTCCATCACCCTTGTTTCAACTCACTTTTCTCTTCTTTTGTAATCCTCTCCCTTCATATTTTCTTAATCATATATGATGTTAAGCTCAGCTTCCGGAAGCGGTGACGATGAGGCTGGTCCATCCGGCCTCGTCGAACAACTCGAGGCGGAGATATTCCACCTCAAGATAGACTTCGTGTATCAATTAATCCACATTGTTGAAATTCTTCTCGAAAGCCAACACTATGAGCAAGAGAGGGATCGCTTGGCAGCTGAGAACAAGGTGTTGAAGGAGAAGCTGAAGAAGTATGAAGATAAATGAACTATTGTTGTATTTTTTTAATTTTTTTTAATTTCCGTATTGTTTATTAATGAAATTTCCATTTTGTATTGATATCATCTACCATTATTTTCTGTTTTCATCCTTTAGTTCTTGATGGAGGTTTGATGTTGTTTAATTCTTGAACATGAAAAGGTTGCTTTTTATTCCTTCCCACCAGCGGCTTTCCTTTACTGTATAAATCCCACCTATCCCACATCACCTTTCTAAGAGGAATTTTTCCAACTTAAAAATATTCACCTCCCTTGGGCCATTTGGAATCAACTCCTAGGCTGGGGAATCACTATTGGACTCGACTGGGCCTAGAACTGCTTTGCTTGATGGACATGGCGCGTGGCCCGGGCTTTGATCTTTAATCGGATTGGCTAGGGCCTGCCCGTAACCCGTCTAAAGTAATTATTTTTTTTAAAATTTTCCTAAGATCTTAATAGTAGCATCGATTATTACTAATAGGACCGATGCTTAAAGTATGTCCATAGGAAACAACTCACTTCAAATATTTCTATGCTTATTTGTGTTTCAACCTTTGATTACAGGATACATTTATTAAAAACAGCATTTCGTTGGTATATACATATCAATATTTGATCTAACAAACTGTCACTTAGGTTAAAACTGAAAATTTATTCTTAAACTGTCAATATGAATTTACATAGTGTCTTTCATAACTTGCTATTTTGGTAAAAGAACCAAGTCCACCAAAACAAAGGGAGCTCCACCAATAACAAAACCAGACTGCAACAACAATAAAAAGTGTGTGTGTTTTTTTCTAACCACACACAAAAAAAATACTAATAATAAAATAAAGTTAAAAACACAATGAGCAACCACCATGGAGATGAAGACACAGTGATGAGTCGATTTCTAACCCCGTACGAAGCTGCTTCCAAGCAAAAGGATGTCTATTTATAATTGAGACAAAAAATGAGTCAGAAACAGTTAGTATAATTTACTATGACCAAGTAAATTTCACAGTCCCAAGAAATAATCTTACACGTTAAGTGCATTAATCTTATTTGTCAATCCACTCTCCTTCTCCATGGTCAGAACGAATATAACCATCACCTAAGGTTATCGGAGGTTCATTAATATCAATGGAAAATGGTGGGGTTTCATCGAAGTGGTCGTACTCGTCTTCATCTAAAAAATCGCTAACACCAACAATACTCCTTTTGTTGGGGAGGACCAGAGATCACATAGAATTGGCAGGATCAGAAACATAAAAGACATGTTTTACTTGTGATTCATGTATAAATGGATCATTCGATACCCCGACTAACTAAAATCAATCGAAGTGGATCCCAAATCATCAACCATTGATTCGTACATTTTTTTTACGAATCTGTACATAATTGAGTCTTATTTTAGTGTTTTTATTCTCTTTTTCGGGTTAAGAATGAGTTAAATTGCATCATTTTTGCATTTTTCATCTCTTTACTTAATTTTCCGACTTAATGATCAATAATTGGTCCATTCGAGAATAATTTTGTGATTTTCTCATACAGCTAGTGCATCCGGTGGATTCCAAGCACGAAGATTGAAGAAGAAACGCTCACGAGTAGCCCAAAAGGATATCCACCGATCGGACAACCCATGTCCCCAATTGGTACAACTGTTGACGTGCACACTGACTGGGAGAGTTGGCGCACCGAGCGGACCCGGGGACAGTAGCTTTCGACCGATCAGTCAAGGCCTCTGATCGATCGGACAAGAATGTTACGAATGTAGATTTCTGGAAATTTTCAGTTACGAAACGGCTGAAAACGTTTTTAAAACTCCAGAAGCGGCTAGGGTTGAAGACATTCGGCTGGAGAGGCTGAAGAATAGGTTAGAGAACCAAAAATACATCCAAAGGTTGATAGATTCGACACATCTCTCATACCTTTAGCATAAATCGTACTACACCATTTCGACCTGTGATTTACAGCAAGCCGACTTTCGACGCGAAGATTCTAGGTACGTGACAAGCCCAAGGATTCTACGCATTTCATTCGGAGTGCTTTCGTCCATCATCCCTCGTTGAAAGTAGTTCGATGACTCGTAATTTCTGAACTCATATTCTTAATTGTTATTAGAGTAGTTTGGTTTGATATTGAACATGAACAATTGATGGTTGGTTAATTAATGTTTTGATAAATAGATGTTAAGGCTTTGGTGATTTGAAATAATAACTTAGTGTTTTTGGAGTTGACGCTATTATGTTTGGATTATTGATGATTGAATGGATGATGGTTTTTGGGTAATCTATTGATAGTATATGAACATTAGTTTCTTGCATTGTGTTTTGAATATCTTTATTCAGTAGTTTTATTGGATTGGTGAATCTTTTGCTGTTTTAATCCCTTGTCGAGAGGTTGACACCCTCAAGACAAGAAGCATTCGCATTTGTTTTTAAATACTAGAATTGAAATCTTTTCAAAAACTCCTTCGTGTTCGGGTGTTTTTAGATAGAACTGTGATATTAGTATAATAAACATCATTAATTCCGATTCCCATTCCTCGAGAGATCGACCCGAGTTAACTTGCCAAGTCTATAAGTGACCCCGTTCTCTTGCGGGAGAACTTAAAACCTTTTCAAACGTAGAAGCGCATTGCTTAACCGGTAATTAATTTTGAAAGGAACACAAAAGTTCGGCTCAAAATTTGGCACCGTTGTCGGGGAATGGTAAAGGTGTTAAAGATGTTTATTTATTTTATTATTTATGAGTCGTAAATTGTATAATGTTTATTGTTTTCCACTCGATGCGGTGATTGTTTATTGTTGATGCAAGGTCGGCGAAGTCTTAGAGGAGAACTGACCCCATTCATCAATAGCATCGAACGCGTGTCGAGACCAAGACAACTATTTCCTTCGACCGAAGGGAATCTTTTGGAAGAAAGTTCAACCAACATGGCAGAGAATCTACCTCTCGGAGGATGAGGAGGAGTGAATGGTGGATGAGGGAGGGGACGAAACACCCAAACGCCTCCTCGCGATTATCCATATGGAGTGCCACCCATTGACGATGTGCACGTACAAGAGCAAATGGATAATAACGAAGACGAAGAGCCAATAAATCCACCTCTACTCCATAACAAAGAACCAAGAGAGCCAAACTAAGCAAACAACGGGGAGCAACAACCGAGGGGCGATCATCAAATAATGTGCAAGAGAACCCTACTTACCAACAACCTCCTCAACGATTTCAGAACCGTGAAGAAGCTCGAGCTTACAACAATTGAGCAAATAGAGGGTTCGAGCATAACAATGGTGGTCATGGCGGGCCCGAGCCCCAAAACAACCAACGAAACCACCAAAGGCTTTAGGATTTCGAACGAGAATGGAACCACAATCAAAATAGGAGGAAGGGACGCTCGTTCAATGCTTTGCAGAGGGAGAACTTTCGAAACGATGGATATAATGATCGTGGGAATTACGAGGAGGAGCGTGATTATGGGTATTACGAGGAGTATGGGGAAGAAAGAAATTATGGCTCACTAGCTAACCTCGGAGGAAGGAGAGAGCGCCGATACCCTAATGAACGCCGTCAAGGAGATCTCCTTTTCCCAATGATTGGATCGTACAGCAGTGCAATAGTCTTAGGCCCCGCGGTAGGAGACTATGATTTGAAGGCAAGCAGTGTAAATCAACTTCCTACCTTTCACGGCATACTCAATGAAGATCCATTGAATTTCATTCGAAAATTTTACCTCGTGGTGGGCAGAATCCCGCATCTTGGACTGCATGAGGATCAATTGAGGATGAAATACTTTCCTACAACTCTGAAGGACAAAGCGAAGCATTGGCTTTTGTCATTGCAGCCCAACTCCTTAACTAATTGGGAGATGGTGTATAAGAAGTTTGTGAGTAGGTTCTACTCCACTCAAACAACTACTAAATTGCAAAGAGAGATTACAAACTTCGAACAAATGGAGGCAGAATCGTTCTACGAGGCATGGGAACGATATAAAGGACTCTTACAAAAATGTCCACACCACAACAATAGCGCCGAGATGGTGAATAATTATTTCCATAAAGGGTTATTTCCGGTCTACAAACAGCGAGTAGAAGTGAAGGCCGGAGGTTTTGGAGAATTGACCGCCACGGAGGCTTGGGACTTATTCGAGCACATGAGTGAAAAATCGCAGCAAACGAGTTTCCGACCGAGGAAATACAAAGTCCCAACAATCCAAATCGAGGAGCTAACAAAGCAAGTCGCACTATTAACAAGCAAAATGAAAGGAGAGGAGGAACCTTCGACACCTCCACCTAAGATGTGCGAGAAATGTGGAGCAGTGGGACATGAAATGGATACTTGTAATGCGGTGTGTGACGACGAAGGGGAATGGGAGGTTAATGCTGTCAAAAATTATCAACCCAATAACAAGTTTGGGAAGAAGTTTACCGGGCAGTATAACTCAAGTTCAAGTCACGTCCCAAAGAGCTCGAACTACGTGCCCAATTCCAAACCCTCTGAACCATGACCATTTCCAAACAAGAGCCAAGGGGAACCAAGTGGCCAGAACTCTTATTAAAATAAAGGGCAAGGCAAATACTCTCAACACCCTCCACAACAATACCAAGCACCTCAGCAACCATACCAACATGCACCGCAGCCGCAATTCCAACAACTTCCTCAACAACAATATCAGCAAGTGCCGCCACAGCAACAATGACACTTCCGAGTAACCCCGACGATGAACTAAGACTATGGCATCAACAACTAGAGCACGAGACTATACGTAATCGGGAGGAAACACTTCGTACAATCGAGGAAGGCAAGCGAACGAGGAAGCAACTGGAGAAACTAAAGATGATGATAGGGCAACTCTCGGCTTCTATGGCAAAAATGACAAGTGATCTGGGAAAGCTAACAAGCCAACCCGAACAATCAATGGCAGTGCATGTGTTACGCAGTGGAAAAGAGGTTGATAATGGAGTGCAAGAAGCCGAGAGGGAAGACTCCAAAGACGAGCAGACAGTGGATACACGAGATGAACAAGAGTCAAGTTCAAATGGTGAAGGAGGAACATTGGGTAAAATTCACAAATCAAGTAATCCATATGTTCCAGGATCATTGAAGGGAACCTTTCAACCGAAACGTGCTGAAGTAGATCAGAAAGATGCAGCCAAGGACCTAACCAATCGGACTACCAAGACGACCGGTCGGACTGGAGTCCAGAAGGTTTTGACCGATCGAACTGAGAAGAAAAATGATCAAACTGGATTCCAGAAAGTTTTGTCCGGCCACACCAACCCAGGGTCCGATCGGAGTAGAGGACAGGAGGTTTCTACTGATCAGACAAGTAAGACTGACCGGTCGAAAAGAGAGCTCAAGAGGAACAAAGACCACAACGAGTCATAAGGGACGCCGTTCCGTTTCCTAATCGTCTCAAACCAGCAAAGGAGAGCAAAAAGTTCATGGAACTTTACAACATGCTGAAAGATGTGAACGTGAATCTTCCACTATTTGACGTGATCAAGGCAATGCCTGCCTACGTCAAATTTTTCAAGGAACTTTAAACCAAAGAAAGAAAAATGGAGGGTAATGAACGAATGGTATTATCCAAGGAGGTGAGCACAATCTTCCAACATACATTGCAACCTAAAGAAAAGGATCCAGGGTGTTTTTGCATTACGATAACCCTTGGAGATGGCCCTAAAGCACGTGGAATGATCTACTTAGGGGCGGGGATCAACTTGATGCCCTTTACCCTGTACAAGCAATTCAACCTTGGGAAAATGAAGCCGACGAGCTTACGACTTCAATTCGCTGATCGTTCATTACGATATTCGTTGGGAGTGGTCGAGGACGTTCTAGTAGAGGTTGGATCATTGGTAGTCCCTGTGGACTTTGTAATACTGGATGTCGAAGAAGTGGATGCGGTAAGCAAGGAGCACAGTATTCTATTAGGCAGACCTTTCATGGCAACATTGCACACGTTGATCGATGTGGGAATAGGAAAGATGACACTCTCCGTACTTGGGGATTCAGTGACGTTCTCACTAAAAGATATACAAAATATTCCATCACCAATGATTGGTCCCGATTTCTCTTACCTTGATTCGGTGGACCAATGTGTGAGTGAATTATTTGGTGTTGTACCAGTCGAGAATGATGACGCCGAGGACGACGGTTTTGATTGAAACACGGAGGGGGTGGTAACTCTTTTCAAGATTAATGAGGCACCCATGATCAAGAAAACTATTGGGCCATCTTGGAGCCCAAGTTGGAACTAAAACCGCTTCCAAGCCATCTGAAGTACGTGTTTCTTGAGTCGAACGAGAGGAAGCCCGTAATTATATTTGCGGAGTTGGCGGAACATGAAGAAAGATAACTCATCGAGGTTCTTAGAAAGTACAAGCAAGTGATAGGATGGAGTATCGGGGATATCAAGGGGATAAGTCCGGTCACATGCATGCACCGGATCGATCTTGAAAAAGGAGCGAAACCGATACGAGAAGGGCAGCGACGTTTAAACCCTACGCTTAAAGAGGTAGTCAAAAAGGAGATCTTCAAGGTAATCAAAGAAGGGATCATATATGCTGTCTCCGATAGCGAGTGGGTTAGCCTGGTACACGTTGTTCCAAATAAAGGGGGCATCACGATAGTGGAAAATAAAAAGGTAGAAATCGTCCCAACTCGCTTAACCACCGGGTAGCGGATGTGAATTGACTACCGCAAGCTCAATGCAGCGATGAGGAAGGACCATTTCCCACTCCCATTCATGGACCAATTACTCGATAAGCTAGCAGGGCATGAGTACTATTGCTTTTTAGACAGTTTTTCCGGCTACTACCAAATTGCAATCGCTACGGAGGATCAGAAAAAGACCACGTTCACGTGCCCCTTTGGCACGTTTGCTTACCAAAGAATGCCCTTTGTCTTGTGCAATGCCCTAACGACCTTTCAGAGATGCATGATCTCCATCTTCACCGAATTCATCGATGATTTTCTCGAAGTCTTTATGAATGACTTCTCGGTATTTGGCTCTTCTTTCTCTCATTGCCTAAAAAACATAACAAAAGTACTTGAGCGCTGTGTTGAGTCTTACTTAACCTTGAGTTGGGAGAAGTCGAATTTCATGGTGAAAAGCGGTATTGTATTGGGACATGTGGTGTCGATCTAGGGGTTGGAAGTTGATAAAGTGAAAATCAACGTCATTGAAACTCTTCCGCCCCCGAAAGATGTTAAAGGAGTTAGGAGCTTTTTGGGACATGCGGGCTTTTACAGACGTTTCATTAAAGATTTTTCAAAAATCTGTCGCCCGTTATGTAAGTTGCTTGGGAAGGATGTGCCTTTCGAATTCAATGGTGAGTGTCTTAGTGCCTTCAACGTTTGGAAAGAAAAATTGACACAAGCACCAATGGTAGTAGCACCGAATTGGTCTCTTCCTTTTGAGATTATGTGTGATGCTTCAAACGAGGCAGTCGGGGCGGTTTTAGACCAACGAGTAGATAAAATGCTGAGGGTCGTTTACTATGCCAGCTATATGTTGAATAGCTCCCAACACAACTACACTACTACAGAATGAGAACTATTCGCGGTTGTGTTCTCATTGGATAAGTTTCGTTCTTACATCGTCGGTTCCAAAGTCATCGTGCATACTGATCATGCAGCGCTTCGTCACTTGTTCGCCAAAATGCAAATCAAGCCTAGATTGATTCGTTGGATTCTTCTGTTGCAAGAATTTGACGTCGAAATTAAGGACAGAAAAGGAAGCGAAAATGTAGTTGCTGATCACCAGTCCCGTATGCTAGTGGAAGGAGAGCCAAATAAAGTCGAGTTTGTGGATGATGTGTTCCCTTACGAAAGCGCACATGCCATCGAAGAAATAAACAAACCATGGTATGCTGATTTTGTGAATTTCCTTGCTTGTAAGATTATCCCTAACCATCTTTCTTCGCAAGAAAGAAAGAGATTTTTGTTTAAATGCAGGAGTTTCTTTTGGGACGATCCTTATCTCTACAAACATTGCAAGGATGGGCTTTTTAGGAGATGCATACCAGATGAAGAGAAGATAGGCGTGCTAAGATTTTGCCATGACGAGGGAGGACACTTCGGAAGTCAAAAAACGACCTTCAAAGTCCTCCAAGCCGGATTTTACTGGCCCTCACTTTTCACCGACGCATACCAATATTGCAAAACTTGCGATAGGTGCCAACGTTCGGGAGCAATAGGGAAAAAGGACGAGATGCCCTTGGTACCCAATCAAGTGATCGAGATCTTTGATATTTGGGGCATCGATTTCATGGGTCCTTTTCCAAGGAGTGGAGGGTACGAGTACATACTCGTAGGAGTCGATTACGTATCAAAATGGGTGGAAGCAATTCCCACAAGGAGAGCTAACTCCAAGATCGTCCTCAAATTCATCCAGAAGAACATCTTTAGCCGATTCGGAATGCCGAGAGCGATCATAAGCGACGGGGGTAGCCACTTCTGCAATAGGGCCTTTAATCGACTGCTAAGCAAGCATGGGGTGCGTCACAAGGTGGCAACCCCTTATCATCCACAAACCTCGGGGCAAGTAGAGACAAGAAACCGAAAAATCAAGGGTATCTTGGAAAAAACCGTAAAACCGAACCGTAAGGACTGGGCAACAAAGCTAATTGATACATTGTGGGCTTACCGTACAGCCTACAAAATGGTGTTGGGCATGAGCCCATTTTGGTTGGTTTATGGAAAAGCATGCCACCTTCCCGTTGAGTTGGAGCATCGAGCGGAGTGGGCAATTCGCACATTGAACCTTGATTTGAATGAGGTCGGAGGGTATAGTAAGCTTGAGCTAAGCGAACTGGAAGAAATTCGAAACGACTCATATGAGACAGCATGGGCGAGCAAACAGAAAATGAAGGAAGCACATGACAAAAAACTCGTCCCCAAAAGCTTGGAAGTCGGTAAGTTAGCTTTGCTCTTTAACTCTCACTTCAAAATATTCCCAAGGACATTGAGATCAAAATGGAGCAGTCCGTTCTTGATTAACGACATAAACAAATATGGAGCCGTGACTTTTCTTGATGAAAAGAACAATTTCACTTTCAAAGTCAATGGCCATCGTGTGAAAATGTATCATGGGGGACCTATCTCGAAGAAAGATCACGAAGTGGTGATACTCAATGATCTCCCTCAAGAAAGTTGAAGCACGTCTGAGGTATCGTCAAGCATAAGACGTTAAACGTTTCACTTCTTGGGAGGTAACCCAAGCTCTTCTTGTATATTTTTCTACTTTAGTGTATATATTTATATTTATTCGTTGGGTAGAGTATTTGGCAGGTGCCACTGCAGGTTGAACGAGCGAATTACGAATTTCCAGAACTGACCGGTCGGTGACCTATTGACAACCGGTCGGACGACTCCAAGTGGGGGTGTCCGATCGGACAACATTGACACCGATCGGACGGTCCGTACGGGAGACTATTTCAGGAAAGTTATAACCATGCAAAGGAGGCCAAGTGGGTAAGATATTCTGAAAAAATTTTATAAGGTAAGAAGGATCTTTAATTTGGGGGGTTTATTTTATTATGATTGAGTGTATATTTTCTTTCCCCTCCTCTTGATTTGATTTGATTATGAGAATCCTCTAACCTACCTCCTCAAATCCTATATAAACCCACACCCCTGGACTCTTAATTCGACACCAAAATTCCCTTCTCCTCTTTGATATTTGCAATCATCAACCAAGACAACATGAATCACCACAACAACAACGCTTATGGGTGGGTGTCGAGGAAAAAGCACAAAGACATGATCGAAAAGCTTGAAGAAGAAGCGGAGGAACACCGCCAACAAATCCATAAGTTGCAGACCAACCTCCATGAATGCCTTGTCGAAGAACTTGATTATACAAGGAACATTGAGCGTCTCCACGGCATCCTGGACGAGGCGGACGCCGAGATAATGCGTCTCAAACGGAGAATCATTGAACTTGAGGAAGATGTTAAGGATTTGTACGACCTAGCCTATGCACATAATCCTTCGCCTAAGTAATCCGATAGGCTATTTACTGCGAGGGTTGAGTCTTATGAATGAATGATTTTTGGGGGGGAATTAATTATGTCGTCTTAAATAAATGAGGATCTTTGCTCGAATTATTGAATAAATAAGTTATTTTATGAATTAAATGGCACATACTTGACTTTCGTTGTTGAATTCGTGCAGGGCATCACTATAATAATAATTTAATTAAATAAAAAAAATATATAAATATTAAAAAAAATGAAAAAAAATGGAGAATAGTGCAGACCGGCCGGACAAGTACCCAGACCGATCGCACAAAACTCACTGGACCGCAGTCTGACCGGTCAAGGGTCCAGACCGATCGCACAGAGCCCACTGAACTCCAGTCCGATCAGACCACAACACATACCGATCGGAAGACGGCCCAGCTTATAAAAAGTCTGTTATTTCAGACGTAATTTTTCTTACCCTTAACTCAATTCTTTTCCCTTGCAGAGTAACAAACACGAAAATTCACACTTCCAACTTCACCATGCGAACAATCAAGACCAACAACGCGTCTAATCGGTGACACGAAATGCCCAATTGTTTCCAAGCTTTCCCACCGTTTCCAAAACAAGAAATTTAAGGTATTATGGCAGTAACTCGATTATATTGAACTGTTTGGGAGTTTGAGTTGTATGTGTTATGGGAATTGGAGTTTGTTTTGCATAATTTTGAACTTGAAGTGTTGATTTATTAAGGCGCACACTACGTGTTCGACGAAAGGTCTGTGAGAAATTTAGTTGCTTGTTTTGAGTTTTTGCATCCGTCATGGCACCCGGTAATCGTCAGAAGCGAGGAAGAACTTCAAGCACGGGCCCGAGCAACACCCGGGGTGGGTTAGCTCCTTTCGACCTCAAAGACGAACGCGAGGTCACACTATACAAATCCCTCGTTAAACGAGACGTCTACCACCCCCGTTCACCAGCCTCAAATTTTGGGAGGAGGAGGCCGATGGAGGAGATAAAACGGCAGAAAAATTCCTCAAGGGCATCGACGCCCTACAACTAAGGAAGTGGGCCGGTGTCCACCATCATGGGTTTCGAACCCTTATGCTCGAGTTCTTCACGACGTTTCAAACGTTAGCCGATGGAAGCTTCGAGTGTAATTTCCGGAACCAAACATTCCACACATCGACTGGTGACCTCGATGAAATCTTTGGGATCGATAACAAAAAAAAAACTCGAGACCGGGTTTCAAAATTGACGACTACAACAAGAATGATTGGTGGGCCAAACTCTCGGGAGCACCACCTGAACCCGGGTGCCATTTCAACTTGACATCCTTATGATCCAACGCCGTGTATCTTACGTATAATTTTTTCATGCAAGTGTTCTTGGGCAAAGAGGACGCCACGAGAATTTCGGCCACCGAGTTGAAAGCATTGTGGGTTGCATATCATTGAGGTAACGCAAACATTTACCCACTTTTGATCGCCGCGGTCGAAAACGTCCAACAAGTCCGAGACAAGAAAACGGCAAAACTCACCCTTGGAGCCTTTATCACGGTACTCTCTCAACACCACGGTTGCGATCTTTATGACGACGACATCGTTTACCCGAGTGTGGGGATGATGGTCGACAGCCGAATGAGTAACGGCTGGAGCATTACTATTCCGACATTCATGATGATCGAAGATAAAAAGCGAGCTGAGTTAGTTGAGAATTCTGATATTGACGATGCCGACGATGATGATGAGGGCGATGAAAACGATGGCGACAATGAAAAAGTGGAGGATGAGAACGACGTGGGAAATGGAGCGAACGACGGGGTGAAAAACAGGAATGAAGGGGATGGAGGAGACGGAAACACCGGTTCCGGGGCCTACGAGCACGACGACTATGGAGACGGGGTGTACTTTTTGGTCGAGCAGTGGCAGCAGCAGCAAGATTTTCAAGCACGCATGATGGACCAAATGAGGCAATTAAGCCTTCATCAAGAAGAACATGCGCGAAATGCTCGCCAGGACGCTTTAGCTGCGTGGGAGGAGGCTCGTTACTTCTGGAGCACTATGACGAATTTGGGCAACAGCTGGGCAGAAACTTCTCAGCATCTTGCCCGATTATCCGTAAGCATTAAGGCAAATCATGGATACCTCATTCAAATTGACGAGCGCCTTTCCCGTCTCGAGCACCGCTATCCACCTCCACCTCTGGATGACATGGACCAGTAGGCGGGCCCATGCCCCAGCTGTATCACCACTCTATCCTACTTTTATCGCTTTCTAGGATATTTGATATTTATTCGGGTTATTGTAACATTATTTCCTTTTATGTGTGCATGGTGATGACTATTTTTACTCTCGGTTATTTCATTTGCATGCGATGGTTTTGTGCATTTTCGTAATTCCCCATATTTATGTTCATATTTTAGCAACCGGGAGTTTGCTTGATCTTAAAA
>BMAC01000742.1:268656-280919 GCA_014905375.1 Phtheirospermum japonicum
ATGCCTGTCGGAATCATGTGTTATGTGGTATAAGGTTTAAAGTCTTTTGAGCTTTTTTTAAGTGCAAAGTTTTCAAAAACTACTTATATGTATTTAAAACAACACTTTATCGTTACCAATATTGCAAAACTCTTAAAACTCGATCACCTCGTTTTCGAAAGTTTGAATTAAACCTTGTAAGAAGCCTTGTGTGTTTATCAACATTGCATGTTGTGATTCGATAAGTGTTTTGAGAAGTCTCTTAATCGCATGAGTACATTGGATTTTGAAAATGATGATAGGCGCATATAAAACCCGATTCCAGCCATAAATAAAAGGCACTTAAATTCCCAATAAGCCCCCTCGATCCTTTTATTCCATTTCCTTGATCGCCACGAGCTTTATTGTAGCTCTTATTTCGAGCAAATTTGTAAAATGAGAGTTTTATCCGATCATTGGTTACGACGATCGAAGGGTAAGAATTAGTGGGTTGTATATAAAAAAAAAATATATATATATATATATATAAAAATGGGGGGAAAGTTAAAAGTGCTTAAGTTCATAACGGCACCCAAAAAAAAATAATAATAAAGCCTATTTATAAAGGGCTAATATTAGGGTTTGGGGGGTTAGAAATAGCCTTAGAAATGAAAGGCTGAGAAAATAATACATATGGTTGTTTGGGAAGGATGAGGAACGAATTATGCTCTATGCTTTAAGTTAAGAATGAGTGAGTTATTGATTGCGTTTGTTCGCAAGTTAGCCACACATCTTTATATATGACACACCTTACCAAAGAGTCTACACTACAACCCTTAAAAGTCCTAATCCGATTCTTGATTGAATGTGCTCACTTATGCGATGAATGAGTCTTTAATTTTCACGAGTCGTTGAATGCATGATTATGTTGATCCGAGCGTATACACTTACCTTTTTGGAAAACACGAGCGAATGAGTGCACCATTATATATTTCCCTTTTGAGAGGACGCATTCTTTAGATTTCAAGGTGAAACATTAATACGAGTTAGATTCATGGTTTTCGACAAAAGTGTTTATAATTGCAAAACTAAACTATATGCACAACATGACTCTAAGCTCTTACTATCGTCACTTCTCTTGTTTTTGATTCTTTCATTTGTTCGAGGATGAACAAACCAATTAAGCATGGGGTGGTTGATTTGTACGTTTTTGTTACATATCTGTACATAATTGAGTCTTATTTTAGTCTTTTTATTCTCTTTTCGAGTTAAGAATGAGTTGAATTGCATCGTTTTTGCATTTTTCATCTCTTTATTTAATTTTCCAACTTATTGATCAATAATTGGTCCATTCGAGAGTAATTCTGTGATTTTCTCATACAGCTAGAGCGTCCGATGGATTCAAAGCACGAAGATTAAAGAAGAAACGCTCACGAGTAGCCCAAAAGGACATCCACCGATCGGATAACTCATGTCCCCAATCGGTAAAACTGTTGACATGCACACCGACCGGGAGAGCTGGCGCACCGAGCGGACCCGGGGACAGTAGCTTTCGTCCGATTGGACAAGGCCTCTGACCGATCGAACAAGAACGTTACAAACGCAGATTTCTGGAAATCTTCAGTTACGAAATGGCTGAAAACGTTTTTAAAACTACAGAAGCGGCTAAGGTTGAAGACATTCGGCTGGAGAGGCTGAAGAATAGGTTAGAGAACCAAAAATACATCTAAAGGTTGAGAGATTCGACACATCTCTCATACCTTTAGCATAAATCGTATGACACCATTTCGACCCGTGATTTACAAAAAGCCGACTTTTGACGCGAAGATTCTAGGTTCTTGACAAGCCCAAGGATTCTACGCATTTCATTCGGAGTGCTTTTGTCCATCATCCCTCGTTGAACGTAGTTCGATGACTCGTAATTTTTGAACTCATATTCTTAATCATTCTTTGAGTAGTTTGGTTTGATATTGAACATGAACAATTGATGGTTGGTTAGTTAATGTTTTGATAAATAGATGTTAAGGCTTTGGTGATTTGAAATAATAACTTAGTGTTTTTGGAGTTGACGCTATTATGTTTGGATTATTGATGATTGAATGGATGATGGTTTTTGGGTAATCTATTGATAGTTTATGAACATTAGTTTCTTGCATTGTGTTTTGAATATCTTTATTCAGTAGTTTTATTCGATTGGTGAATATTTTGCTGTTTTAATCCCTTGTCGAGAGGTTGACACCCTCAAGACAAGAAGCGTTCGCATTTGTTTTTAAATATTGGAATTGAAATCTTTTCAAAGACCCCTTCGTGTTCGCGTGTTTTTAGATAGAATTGTGATATTAGTATAATAAACATCGTTAATTCCGATTCCCATTCCTCGAGAGATTGACCCGATTTAACTTGCCAAGTCTACAAGTGACCCCGTTCTCTTGCGGGCGAACTTAAAACCTTTTCAAACGTAGACGCGCATTGCTTAACCGGTAATTAATTTTGAAAGGAACACAAAAGTTCAGCTCAACCCTCACACCCCGTTCGTTGTCGACCCAACTACATCAAAAAAGAGGAATCTTGAACAATTTATATTCAAGTTCCCAAATGTCCTCAATGACCCCATAAAACAACATAGAAGCATCCACTGGTCTTTTACCTTTCGCACTCGAGTAATCGCTCGTTAATGAAACTATTGAGACACCACTATTATGTAGCACACTTTTTTCATCCTCACGTTTCGTGTAAAACGTATACCCATTGATGTCATAACTTTCATAACACCTCACATGTGAAGCAGGGCCATATGCTAACCACTTGACTGTTTCGGTGATGTTATTAGATGTCCTAGATAACTCTTGCATTACTGTCTCTTTGAACCATTCATAAAATGTGAGATTATGTTCTCTGGTAAATCATATTTCATCCCTCGAAGGGTTCTGTTGTTTTAAAATGGACATGTGATGATCGAGATATGGATCGACCTCAGAAATATATTGCAATACGAGTTTGTGTGCCTGGATGCGCAATTCAGAATTTGCAAAGAATGCTTTTAGCCCAATAGTACCTTTTCTTGCAAGCCTTCCCTTGTGGTGAGATTTAAGAATGCCAATAGTTTCAAAATTCACCATGTAATCTGTACAAAACTCAATTACCTCCTCGGTAGCGTAACCTTCAATGATACTCCCTTCAGGCCGAGAATGATTCCTCACAAATCCTTTTAATATACCCATGTACCTCTCGAATGGGTACATGTACCTCAAGAAAACCGGCTCACACAACTTAACCTCTTGAACTAAGTGGACAATTAAGTTCACCATAATGTCAAAAAACGATGGAGGAAAAAACATTTCAAACTCGCATAAAGTTTTAAGAACGTCGGCCTGTAAATCATCTAATATCTCAGGATCAATAACTTTACTATAAATTGTGTTGAAAAAACGACAAATCTTTGTTATGTTACGCCTCACTTCTCTTGGTAATGATCCTCAAATTGCAACCGGTAGTATGTGCTGCATTAAGGTATGACAATCATGAGATTTCATACCAACCAATTTAAGGTCCTTCATTGAAATGAGCTTTTTAATATTCGAAGAATAACCAGAAGGAACCTTGATTTTATTCAAACACTCACAAAAACTGATTCTCTCTTTTTTTGACATGGTATAACAAGCTGGAGGTAGGTAAGTTCGCTTGTCAGTCATTTTCGCTGCTAACTTCTCCCGGATCCCCATTTCTACCAAGTCTTGTCTAGAGTTAATACCATCTTTTGTCTTGCCCGGAATGTTTAATAATGTTCCAATAACACTGTCACATACATTCTTCTCAACATGCATCACATATATACAACGTCTAACCAACAAATGTTCTCTGTATGGTAGACCCCAAAACATGGATTTCTTCTTCCAACCACCCGTTGAGAAAATTTTAGAAAGTTTTCCGAACTCAACATCAATATATTTAACACGATCATAAATCGCACGTCCGGATAATGGTTATCTAGACACTTGGTCCAGAGTTTTCCCATTGAAAATCTTCTTTTTTTTCTATAAGGATGCTGACTTGGTAGAAAGGCCCTGGTATCCATGAACACATTCTTTCTACCATTTTTTAGCCAAATACTACTTGTCTCATCTTCATAAATGGGGCATGCCTTAGCTCCTTTATCTTCATAACCTGACAAGTTACCATAGGCTGGAAAATCATTGATCATGCAAAATATCATGGCTCGTAAGGCAAATTTTTTTTGAGTATAAGCATCAAAGACGGTCACACCCTCGTTACATAATTTTTTCAAATCCTCAATAAGAGGTGCCAAGTACACTTCTATGTCATTCCCTTGTTGCCAAGGAGGAAGTTTATAAATTGTTAAAAGAACCGGCCAAGTACTATGACGACTGCTCATGTTTCCATATGGGTTCATTACATCTGTGCACAGTCCTAGCCGAAGATTTCTCTTCTCACTACCAAATTAGGGAAACTTACTATCAATGTTTTTCCATTGCGGAGAATCGGCCGGATGTCTTGATTAGAGGAGATTTTTCCTTATTTTTATTAGCTTTTTAGTTCATTTTTATATTTGTTTTTGGTATAAGTTGGATGATTTAGGCGTAATTCCGTAATTTTATAATTCTAGCTTATTTTACCGCATTTTGATCTTAATTGATGCAATTAGGTGATGTTTTGTTGTTTTTCACCTTACAGCTAAGTAACCGGAAGAGTTTAGCACGTAAAAAACGAAGATTGATATTCAAGAATAGAAGAACAAGCTTTTCGGTGAAACGAGTAGCAAACGATCGAGAAACGGAGACCGACTCTCAGTCGCGTCGACTGACGCGACCGTCGATGCACAGTCGACGCGAGCCGTGACAGCGAGTCATGGACACGTCAGTCGACGCTCAGCCAACGCACTGCCGACGCTATGTTCTGAAGCGTCGATGTCGACGCACCAAGGTCGACGCAACGTCGACGCTAGCTGCTGAAGCGTCGATGTCGACGCACCAAGGTTGACGCACTGCCGACGCTAGCTGCTGAAGCGTCGATGTCAACGCACCTCGTCGATGCTGCTGCCAGCCGACGCGCGCACCTGCTGATCACACCTGCCGAGCGCTGCCGACCAAGTTTGCTGAATCCTACCGAGCACCTGCTCGCGTCAGTCGACGCTCCGTCGACGCGACGGCCCAGAATTCAGAAATTAGGGTTTCTTGTGCGCCAAGACTTCTAATATCTATTTAAACCCTCATTATTTCGGGTTTTGGTAGAGAACAACCAGAGAGACGATATCCAAGGGTGTTTTAGCGTACAAAAACAATAATTCCACATCTTATAACAAGATTTGGAGACGAAGATCAAGGATCGAAGTTCTACGCGTCCGAAATACCGATTTCGCGCTCGAGAATCCATCTTCGCCCAAGATCAGCGTTCAAACTCCAGAATAGCTGGAGCTTTTCATTGCTTTCCTTAGTTTCAATAAGTTTTCTAAACTCTTAGATTATTATCTAGTTAATTGTTTAGGTAAATTCTTAGTTAATTCTAGTTTTAATTAGTTTAATTGTTTCTTATGCTTGGATGTTGGATATTGGTAATTTAGTTTATTTATGCGATTTAGTTTATGCTTAGTTAATTGTTCTTGGATTCGTATGATTCAATTGCTAGAAATAGTTTCTTAAATTCATGTTTTTAGATATTATAATTAGTTCTAGCCTTCATAGCATTAAATTGATAATTTAGTTATTGCTATTAGTTGATAATTTAGAATAATTAGTTTAATCAGCTTTAGTTTACTGCTTAGTACGTAATTGATAATCTAGATTAAAGTAATTAGTTTTAGTTTTTTTGTCATCTTAGTTTATAATGATCGAATCAATCCATTTAAAACCCCAAATGTATATGTATGTTATTCGTAATTGAGAAAAACATCCGAAAGACCGAATAGTTGTTTCCTCGAGAGATGCGACTCGAGTCAAACTCATCACCCTATAGTTACCTCGTACACTTGCGAGCAAACTGACGTGCTATTAAAATATTTATTAAAACGGGGTGCACAAAAGTTTGAGTCAAAAATTTGGCGCCGTTGCCAGGGAAGCAACGAGTAGGAATTAAAGATATTTTTCGTTTTATTTTCTATTTAATTCTTTGTTTTATTTTCTTTTACTTGGTTTTTGCCATTTGGTGCGTTGACGTGTTGTTAAGTTTATGCAAGGAAGGCGATCACTTCAACGCGATCTTGTGCCATTCATCGACAACATTCACCGTTCAAATCCGCCAAGACCAAGACCCGTTCTTATTCCCGAGGACAATTCCACGACAGCAACCGATTTTGCTTGCGATCAAGTTCCCAGCATCATGTTAGGAGGACATTCAGTTCGAAACAACGATTCACCACCGAGATCACCACCACGCCCCATTCGAGTTGGGTATGGTAGTGAACCAAACAAGTCACACTCTACTAGACGTGACGAAAGGAGAAATGAAGGAGTTAACCAGCAGCACAACATAGTCAATCACCCGCTCAACATGGAGAATTTGAGGCAAAACGAAGAGATGAACGACAATGTCATGCGTCAGCACAACGTCGAGAACGTGGCATTTAGGAATGAGGATGTTTTGCAGCGAAACGCCTATGTTAACAATCAAAGGCACGTGAACGAGTGGTTGGAAAATCAAGATCATGGTTACGAACAAAACAATTTCGGCAGGAGATACGAGCGTGAGCACCATTACGCGCATAACGACCACTACGAGAGAGCATATGACCAAGTTCGAGAACCAAGGGGAGATCGAGCACTTAGACAGCGCGATTTGGCACGTCCAAAGGTTGTACCCTTTAGGTCTGCCATTGTTATTGGACCTACCGCAAGGGCAGTCGAGAACAAGCCGCATCAACTCAACCTACTCCCAATCTTTCATGGGAATGCGCATGAAGACCCCTTGGCATTTTTAAATTATTTCGTTGATGAATTTGGCCGATTCGTAGTTCATGGCCTTCATCAAGAAGAAGTGCAGATGATTTTCTTCCCGTACAGCTTGAAGGACAAGGCGAAGTCATGGCTACTGTCCTTAGAGCCTGGTTCGTTAACCGACTGGGATATGATTAGCGAGAAGTTCCTAAACTAATATTATTCAGCCCAAACAACGGGGCATCTTCGGAGGCAGATTTCTACTTTCGAGCAGTTAGAGGGAGAGCTATTTCACGAAATGTGGGAGCACTACAAAACACTTTTGCAAGCTTGCCCCCACCACAACTATTCTCCGGAGATGACTAACCAGTTCTTTTTCGATGGATTATTGGACCATGGGAAACGAGAGGTAGAGATAGCAGCGGGAGGAGATTTTGGAGATTTGACAGCACACGAGGCAAGACAAGTGTTGGAGAAGAAGAGCGAGAAGTCTAGACAAACCAATTCTCGGCCTCGTAAGATGAGAGTTAACGAAGTTTCCATTCCTGATCCCGATTTAGATGATGGAAAGTTAGTTAAAGCAAAATGTGAGGAGATTTTCGACGAGAAATTAGCTGCTTGGAAAGCCGAGCGAGCTAGCAAGGCCGCTGCACAGAAAATGGCTGCGAATTGCAACCAGTGTGGATCCCTCCAGCATTTAGCAGACACATGTCCTAACAACAGTGAGCAGCAAGAGGAGGTAAACGCGATCCAAAGCTATTCAAATCAAAAGAAGTACACACCACAACGTGACAATCCTCTTTTCAAGTGGGGTCCGGGCAATCCAAATCACATGCCGCCCGATCCGCAATTTCCCCCACCGCATTATGCTCAAGTACCAGTTCCACCGGTACAAATAACTTTCATACACAAGGGCAGACGTCGAGTGCAACTCAACCAAATGATCAGCTGTTCGATTGGCAAGTGGCTGAGACGATCAATAACAGAGAAGGGCTTACGAAGGTGAATGCGAAGATAGACGAACTTTCAAAGAAGGTGAGCGGAATATACCAACTTTTCAGCATTGTGCATGATCTAGCTAAAAACATGGATGAATGGAGAGAACTATGGGACAAATAGCAAATGATATTGCTAGATCAAATAAGGAGAAAGACAAGCTACCAAGCCAGCCGGAGCAAGCATCGGCAATTCATGTCCTTCGCAGTGGGAAGAAGATCGACAATGGCATAGAGAACCAAGATGAGGAGCTTGTTCCTAAACCAGTGGACAAGCTACATAAATCCGCCAATAGATATGTTCCTGGTTCTATTCAAGGGAAAATTCCTAGCGACACCTCTAGCATCGATGAACCGCCGCAACCGAAGCAAACAACAATGCAGTATAAGGATGTTGTTCCTTTTCCGAGCCGATTACGTCCAGCGAAGGAGAACAAGAAATTCATGGAGCTGTACAATCTCTTGAAGAATGTGAATATAAACCTGCCACTTTTAGAAGTGATCAAGACGATGCCCGCCTACGTCAAGTTTTTTAAGGAACTTGCCTCGCGAGAGAGACGTTTTGCTACAACTCAATACGTTCCGTTACCGAAGGAAGTTAGCGCAATTTTCAAGAAACCATTACTACCTAAGGAACGCGATCCTGACAGTTTTTGTATAACAATTTCACTAGCTAATAGGAAGAAAGCAGTAGGTATGTTGGATCTTGGAGCAGGCGTTAATTTAATGCCGTATTCGCTGTATCGAGAATTTGATCTTGGACCCCTCAAGCCGACAACCATGCGCCTACAGTTGGCTGATCGCTCGACTCGACGACCCTTGGGAATAGTCAAAGATGTTTTAGTGCAAGTTAGAGAGCTCGTAATTCCGGTTGATTTTGTGGTTATGGACATTGGTGAAGTTCCGACTGAGGACAACGAGCACACCATTTTATTAGGGCGACCATTCATGGCAACTTCCCATACTCTTATTGATGTTCATAAAGGGAGAATGACGATGACCGTTTTGGGCAAAACAGTGACCTTTTCTCTGAAAGATATTAACAATACTCCCTCTCCTATTATGTAAGAATAAGATTCGTTCGATGACCCCATTGCATCGTGCATGAACGAATTACGAGAGATCGCGACTTTGAGTGAGTTAGGCGATGGAAATGACGCCGGAATTTCAACCAAGGGAAGGGACGAGCAAGTCAATTCGTGTAAAGATCACGAGTCCTATGATCATATGCATTTAAGTGGAGAAGAATTGATCGATTTGTTGGGAATTGACATACGCGACATCGTGGAAGAATTCGGAGGCAATTTTGATGAAGAATGTTCGCACAAATTAGAGCAAGAGGTGGAGTCGAAACCACCGGTAAATCGTTCAAGGCACGATTTCCTCGACCATAGCAAAAATTTCACTTCCAAAAAGAACACGGGCGAGGAGTGTTTAGGCGATTGGGCGAAAGGGATGAAGAAATCAAGAAAGGTTCGCACGAGTGAAGTCAAGAACTTGCAATTTGAGGTTGGAGAATTAGTCTTGTATAATAACGAACGTAAGTACAACCCAGCCGATTTTGGAGCTTCATGGAGCGGACCATTCTCAATTAAGGAATTTGATGAGTATGGCGTAGCCACGTTGTGCGATGAGATTGGCAAATCGTCCTTTCAAGCTCACAAGCATAGATTGAAGCTTTATCATGACGGACGAGGTAAAAATGGCAATCGCAAGATGGTGGAGTTTGGAGATCCACCGTACGTTGAAAGATAAATGAGCAAGACAGCGTCGAGCAAGCGACGTTAAAATTTGCGCTTCTCGGGAGGCAACCCGAGCGTTATGTATCCTTTTTTATTTTATATTTATTTATTTATTGTTTTATTTTGGTTTTTAGTTGTTTAGAACAGATGGAAGGACTCGGACGGGGAGAATTGATCGAACGAGCGAAGGAAAAATACGCCCAGGATTCTGCCCACGTCGACGCTGAGAAAGCTCGCGTCGGTCGACGCGGCGTCGACGCAAAATGCCGAAGAATCATGTTCGGTCGCGTCGACTGACGCGGCGTCGACGCGACCCGCGGACTGGCCCAGAATGTGTTTTAAATCGGATTTTTGGTCCACGGCCCGACCCGTGACCATCTTGACCCGCGGGATTGACCCAGAAACTGCTTAAAAACAGCTTCTCCCTCCTCTTTTCTCACTTTTCTTCCTTTCTTGACTTCTTATTTTATTTTCTCTTGAGCAATTTTTGTTCTTTCAAAAATTTCCAGGAATTCAAGCAATATGAAACCACAAAACCCAGAAAAATCACACTTACCTTCTTGAAAGTCATTTGGTGTTCAAAAGTGGGCTGCAAGGGTTAGAACAATTAAAGGGCCAAATTTCGAGTTCGGGCAATTTTCCGGAAACGGGCGAAATTCGGCTATTATCTACGAGGTACTTCGCTTGAAACTATCTTGGAACCATATCCTTATTGTTGTTTGGTTGTGTTGGGAAGTTTTTGGTGCAAGGTTTGTTAAAATTCTTAGTTGGTTGAACACGCACGCCAAGTGTTCGACAAAATTCCCCAAAGAACAAAGAGTCTTATTTTTCAAGGTTTTTCACCCCCGTTCAATTTCGTATTGTGTGATAATGTCTCGAGTGGGTAAACGTAAGGATATCTTGGGGAAATACAACGCACCGTTCCCAATTTTCGACAAGAAGGAAGGGGACATGTTCAAGAATATTCGGAAATGGGGATTTGCTACGCACCGGACTTTGAACGTCCAAGGGATTGCGGATGAGGCCTCGAATGGGTCGGAGTACCACACCGACCTTTCACGTTATGTAGATGGCCTCGGGTGTGGGTACTTTGCCCAAATGCACTTGCCCGGTTTTCAAGAACTCATGCTCGAGTTTTTCTCGACTTTGGCGATTCGGAACGACGAGACGTTCTCTTGTCGGCTAGGAGAGAATGACGTGGTTGTCGACGAGGAGATTTTTGGCAACATTTTTGGTTTCCCGACCATAGGGGACCACCCGATTGGAGTTCAAGGCTTCGATTTAGCCTCTTTTTGGGGGATGATTACCGGGGGAAACACGGGGGATTGTAAGAGGTTTCCTTGCTCGAGAATTCAAGACGACGCCCTCTATGTCGCCTACAAGATTCTCGCGCACATCATTTTATGCAAGAATGAGGCCACTTACGCGACTAAAGCCGAGCTTTATGTTCTTCAATGCCTCATTGATGGTCGTCAAGTCCGGTTGTACCCGCTTATTTTGCTCGGACTTTACAATGTCACCAAGGGTACTCCGGGAAGCAAGTCGCCACTTCTCTCGTTTGCACCTTACATTACCGGCCTCGCCCGTCACTTCGGGTTCGATCCGGCCGGAAGCGGACTTAGCCCGCTTGGGACATCTTCACTACCACTCGCGCGTGCACCGGTACCCCGAGTGAGGTCGTCGACTAGAGGTGGATCTTCGTCTCGACTACACGACGGATACGATGATGGCGACGAGGACATGGAGCAAGCCCGCCGTTCTACATCGGGCCCGAATCCCGATTGGGGGCAATTTTTTGAGGAGAACCAAGCATTTCAAGTGAAGATGTTCGATAAACTCCAAATTATTGACGAGAAGATTGATGCGAACCACGACAAGAACCGGAAGAGCTTGAAGCAGATGCGAGCTCGCATTTCGAAGCTCGAAGAGCGATTTGAGGTGGCATACCCCACTCCGAGCATGGACGTGGACGAGAACCCCGTGGATGATGAGTCCCGCGAGTTCTAAACTCGTTCTATCTTTATTTTTATTTATGCTTTATAAAAATAATAATAAAAAATAAAAAAAAAATTGAAAATCCAAAAATATTGTTATTTTCTTTGTTTTTGTGTGTTTTATTTTTATTTTATTGCAATTCGTATCACGTACATTGAAGAAGTGGCCAATTACACAACTCACGAATAGCGGCTCGACTACTATTATTTAAGGGATGTTTTCTTTTTCCTTCCTCTTTTTGATTTTTGGATGTATTTTGTGGCAATCCGGAGATTGCCCGGATTTTTAGAGGGGGGGGGGGGGGGGGGGGGGTAGTCGAGTATGATTTGTATTGATTAAGTGTGTAATTTTATATACTTGGCCTGTAATAATTATATGCTTAAACGTGATTAATTACTATTTCTACGCTTAATTGTGTTTGTATGGCTTGCCTGTCGAAGTTGACTAAGTGTGATTATTTGTTCTAGTTCTTTGAGCGTGCATAAGTGCATAATTTTTCAAAATTTATTATTATATACTGTAAAATGGTACTTGGACGCAATCGATTTCACGAAACCTTAAAAACAGCGTCAATTCAAAAATTTTCATGCAAAAAGCCAGCGAGTAGCCTGAGTGTTTATCATCATTTGCATGTACGTGAATAAGTTTCAGTTTTGATATCTCTTTGAAACCGCTGTGTGTAGTCG
>BMAC01000742.1:308835-345857 GCA_014905375.1 Phtheirospermum japonicum
TATAATTATAAAATAAGTGAAAATATTATTGCAAAACTTTAATATTCTAGGTTCTAAAAAATGTGAAAGTTAAAAATTGAAAGTTAAAAAAAATGAAATTGAGATAAAATGGGATCAAAATTTATATCTCGTGAATAAATTCTTCTTCTTCTTCTTTCTATATTTTAGTATATTGTTCAAGATTTTATTTTTATTTATATTGGTCAAAAACTTTATATAAATTTATTCTGTTGGAAAATTACTATATTTTTATACGTGTATTGTATAAGAATTATGTATTGCAAATATCAATCAAAGTCCACCTTTTGGTCTAGCGGTTGTAATATCTTTCTCTACCCTTTAGTTTAGGTGTTCAAATCCCCATTGTATATTTATTTAACTTGTTTTATGGGTTTTAACTTATATAATTATTCTATATATCTTTAAAAAAACTCAAATTTATTAAATAATTATGTAAATTTAAATAATTATATAATTTTTCTAATTTTAATTTTTGATATTTATTTAGTATTATATTATATAATTTAATATTTTTTCTACAAAAGTCCTCCATTAGTTTCGTGGCCTAACAATTCTCTCTTTTTTTTAGGAATATTTTTTTTATTTTCTTTATTTGGTAGTTTTTCTATTGTACATTTTTTTATGATTTTTTTTGTTTTTTGTTTTCTTCATGGAATAATTATTTAGAAGGTAATCACACATTATTATATTTTTATAGAATAATAATATTATAGAATATTTATTTAAATTACTTTATAAATTAAGGACTTCAATTATTATTCTATAATATTCTTAAGTTTCTTTTATTRTTAAAACTGATTAAATATTATATTATTTCAACAATAGTTTATTATACAATTTTAAGTTTTGATAWATGTATAAAATTATATTACAACATTTTATAAACAAATAAAAACAATAGTATTATAAATTAAATAAAAAAAATTCATAGAAGAAGTTAAATTAGCTAATAAATTGTAAATTGAATTCTAAGAAATTAAGAAATAAATATATATCATAAAATATTTTAAAACCACACAAAACTATATCTCGATTGGGTTATATACATCACTCAACTAATATTCTTTTTTTCTTTTTCGTTTTTGATGTTTTTTTTAACGTTTTATATATTCTACCATTTTTTAGATATAGGAAACAATTAATTCAAATTTAAGTTTAATTAAATATAATCATATTGATTTCAATTTTATTGATTGTTTATTTTTTTCATTTTAAGTTTAAAATATATAAATAACTTTCTAGAATTAGTGTTTATATATTTAAATAATTTAATTTATAATAATTAGCGATTTATATAATAATTTTTAATATTTTTTTAAAATAAGTATTTAGAATTTATCTATTAATAAATTATAATTTTATTTAATTTCAAGATATTTTCAGATACTTTTGAAAATGTATAAATTAAGAAATAAAATATATAAATTTATAACAAATTTTGAATAGTTAATTAATAAAATTCGAGAATTAAATAAGTATTTATAATTTATGAAAAATTAAATATAATATTATTTTTGAATATTATATTAAATTGTGGAATATATATTAAAAAAATTTAATTAAAATTTTAAAATAAAATAGAAAAAAACTAATATAATAATGAAAGAAATTATAAAACCACATAAGTAAAATATATCATAATTATTTCGAAGTTAATCACAATTTATTTTTTTTATCTAATTTAAAATTTAGTTTATAAAACTTAATAAATCTAAGTCATGTTTTTTATTTTAAATATATTAATTATTCATGATTAAATATTTATTTAACCTAACTTATAAAATTCAAATGACTTATATTGTTATTTTATATATTTTTTTAATGTTATTATATAATTATATAAAAATTAAAATATATTGTTATATATTCTTTATGAATTCAAGGTTTGAATTTTATTTAATATTATAACTTTTATATTTTAATTTTTATTTATTATTTATTTATTCTTTTGCGTATTATAATTTATTAAATAGTTATTGATATATTTATGAAAAGATTATGTAGTAGTTTTGATTTATACGAGGTTAAGAGTAATTGTGATCAGACAAAAGTACAATTATATATTATTTGGAAATATTAACATCAAATATTAGTTGGTTAAATAGTTTGATTCATACCTTGTTAGCAAATGATGCTATACATTGTGGGTCCAATTTCCATTGGTTTTGTTTTACGATATTACTTTTTTATTGATATTGCTTCAAAATTTATACATTTTCTATTATATTTAAATTACACACAAAGGTCCGGGAGCCAAAAAATAATCTTTGAGAGACAAGGAGGTTGAATTCACGATGTTTAATATTGATACCTAGCGCCAACAACTCCACCACATGGTCATGATGTTATATTTTATAGACAAAGAAATATACATTCAAAAACAAGTTTAATCTTTCTTTTAACCCTTACATAACTTACCAGAAATTCATGTTTTATGCTTAATACAAAAGTTAATACTTCTCATAAATATAAAATAAATCCTAAATAACTATTTAAGAAATTAAAAAAGCAAGAAAAATTAAAATCGAAATATAAAATGGTATAATACAATACTAAATAAACCTCAAAGATTTTAGTGGCCCAAGTGCTTATTTGTTGGGGGGAAACTAATCCAATTTGTAAAACCAAAAAAAAAAATTATATATATATATATATATATATATATATATATATATATATATATATATATATATATATATGTGTGTGTGTGTGTGTGTGTGTGTGTGTGTGTGTGTGTGTGTGCGCCAATTTTTTTTAAATTTATATATTTATAAGATAATTTATAAAATAAAAAATTTAAAAATATTCTGGAATAATAATATAAGTCGTTAAAAATTATAAAGCAAGTTAGATAAATATTTAATCATAAATAATTACTTGATATATTTTAAAAATGAAAAATATAATTGAAATATTATAAAATAAATATCAAAATAAATTATATAAGAATATAATAAAGTGTGATTAATTTCTAAATAAATATTTCACACTTAAAAAAAAGGTGTTCACAAAAAGAGATTTTGGGTAAAGAGATTAATTTAGAACTTTTGTAGAAAAATATAAAATGTTATAATACGATAATAAATAAATTTCAAAACTTAAAATCAAAAGAAAAAATAATAATCTATTATTTAAACTTATAAACTTATTTAATCAATTTTAAAAATAAGAAACTTATGAAATATTATATAATAATAATATAGTCGCCATAAACTATATAATTAGTTAAATAAACATAGAAAAATAAATATTTAATGATAAATCATAAAATGAATAATACTTACATAAAAAAATATAGTGATATCAAATGTCATCACTAATTATCAAGTTGTTATTGAAAATGTCACATCCTAAATCTTGATGTGAATGAAGAATTCATATTTGTGATCACTAAATAAGACTTTAGTGTCAAAATAATATTGTCACTATTTTTCTTGAAGAAGTGACAAAATATGGTGTTGTCATGAAAAGAGACTTATCGTGACAATGGATGTCGTCACCATTTATCATGGAAAAAATAATTACAAAATATAATGTTGTCACGAACAAAAACTTATTGTGACACCAAATGTCGTCACCCTTTATTACTAATTTGTTGCCAAAAGGTTCTCTCCTACCCATTTTTTTTGTCATTCCATTATTGTGACAAACTCCATTTAATTTTCATCATATATGCAAATTAGTGACGAAAAATCAGATCAATAATGGTAAAAATAAATATTGTCATCAAATGTATTATTAAGTGACAAAATTAAAATTCCTCACTATTGATAAACATAATATGACAAAATTTTATGCGAGAAAAAAAACCCATCACAAAACATGTGATTTCTTGTAGTGAAAAGGCCATCACTTATTGGTGGCGCTTATATAAAGAAACGCCACCTAGTCGCAAAGTATTGGTGGTGCTTCCTTAGTGAACTGCCACCCTTTTTTTTAGAGTCGGTTTTAAATGCAACCGCCCCTTCTACTATTATTGGTGTCGGTTGGTAGTCAATAAACGCCACCCGGATGAAATTTTTAATTTTTTTTTTATTTTTATAAGTGGCGGTTCATTGCTAATAAGCGCCATCTTTGCACATTTTGCAGAGATTTGTCTTTGAAGCGTCACTTATGAAGCTACCCGATCAGCCTCCGAAAAGCTCCTAGCAACCTGATTGATCCTTCCTGCAAAAAAAAAAAAAAACAAAAAAAAAACCAATCCAGGCGTTGGACAGTCCCGGCGTAGGCCCTCCGATGCTTAAGTCAGAAAGTGTTCGAGAGAGATGCGAGAGGTAAAACGTAGGATGTGAAATCAACTTAAAGAGAAATGAATGAGGCCTAAGTCCTCTTTATATAGATGAGAGGTGTGTTCCCAATTTAGGGTTCCCATCTCCTATTAGAACTATAATCCCGTAAATAACGACCGACTTAGAATTAGGATTCCTCCTGTATACTAAGTTTCCATAGATGTTAGAATTCTTCCTAAATTACCTAAATAGCCATGGGCCTATATCCATGTCCATAAGTGTAATCCACTGGGACCCCATAAACTAATCGTTAGCATCCCAACAGAGCCCAAAAACCATGAAATACAGCCCGTAGCACCGAGCTACTACTTAATGCCGAGCTACCATCATATCGCTTATATCATAAGATCATCTCCACCTCACATAAGAGCTCGCCACTATTATACCTTCTAGAGGATGAGGTCGCTTACTAAATTCGTATAATACCTGCATGTTTTCCAATGTGAATATTTGATATTGTATCATGTATCATATAAACTTCCTCGATCAATTAACCATTGATGAAAGTGGTTTTAACATCCATCTTCCAAATTTGGTAATCATAGTATGCATCTATATCAAGTAAAATCCTAATGGACTTGATTTTCACAACTTGAGAAAACGTTTCACCATATTCAATTCCTTCTCGTTGAATATAACCTTCTTCTACCAACCTAGCCTTATAGGTTTGTACCTTACCATTTTCATCGATCTTCTTCTTGAAGACCCATTTGCATCCAATGGGTCTAACCCCAACTGGAAAGTCAACCAAGTTCAAAACTTGACTTGTGTACATCAAGTCCATTTCTGGTTTCTTGGCTTCAAGCCACCTCTCTGAGTCAATGTCTAACATAGCTTCAATGTAAGTTCTAGGTTCATCATCCTCCGAAATTTCCACGTCACCATGACCCTCTACTAGGAGGTTTAGTCTTTCCGGTCGCCGATGAATACTATTAGACTTAAGAAGTTGGTTATCATGTGTTTGAGTGATTTGAGTGTTCTGATCGTGAGAAGGTTCTTCTGTGCTAGATGGTCCAACATTTTGAGATCCCTAAGAAGTGTCATCAACATGGACTTTCTGAAGAGGGAGTGTAACCATTACTTGGTCTTCCATCGGTTGCGATGATAAATCTTGCATTACTTCATCAATTCTATCAATTCCCCACTGGCTAAAGATTGTCCTCTAAGTGATAAATTTTCACCATAGGAATGACCCGAAGCTCCCACTAAATTCTTGTCTAGGTTATTAAACAAGTTTTCAACCTCCATGTCACTTTGTGGTTCTTGAATTTCTTCAAGTTCTACCATATTTCGACTTCTTTCCTTGTAGACATAGTCTTCCTCGAGAAAAGTTGCTTGCCTGGAAACAATGACCTTATGTTCTCCAAGAAGAAAGAAATAGTATCCTCGTGTTTCTTTTTAGATACTCTACAAAATAACATTTCTCACTTTTGGATTCCAACTTGTTTGTAAGCATCTTCTTTACATATGCGGGCAACCCCAGGTTCGCATTTGCGTAAGTGATGGCTTCTTGCCATGCCATAACTCATATGGAGTTTTGTCTACTGACTTTGATGGAATTATATTATGAACATAGATTGAGTTCAGTAAAGCATACCCCATAGGTATGTCGGAAGATCTGAGAAACTCATCATGAATCTAACCATATCTAATAAGGTTCGTTTTCTCTTTTTATAAAAACTATTCATTTGTGGTGTTCCAAGAGACATCAATTGCGATTAAACTCCATGAAGTTTTAAGTAATCGAGAAACTCTTTACTCAGGTATTCTCCTCTTCGATCCGATCGAAGAGTCTTCATACTCTTTTCAACTTGTTTATCTACTTCTAACTTATACTCCTTAAAACTTTCAAAAGCCTCTGACTTGTGCTTCAAAAGATACACATGTCTAAGCCTAGAGAAGTCATAGTAAAAGTAATGAAGTATGAATAATTGCCTCTAGCGTGAGTAGGGAAAGGTCCGCATACATCAGTATGAACCAGCTCAAGCACCTCTTTTGCTCGTACGCCTTTCTTAGAAAATGGCTTGTTGGTCATTTCTCCTTTGAGATAAGATTCTCATTGTCCACACGACTCAAAATCAAATGGTGCTAAGTATTCTAACTTTTTTAACCTTGTGATTCTTGTTTCATTTATGTGACCAAGCCTACAGTGCTATAAATAAGTGGTATTATTCATATCACTTAACTTTATACATTTTTTTTGCACATTGATAATGTCACGACTACATTCAAGAACATATAAACCATTCACAAGAGGACCATTCCCATATACAACACCATTATGCGTAAATAAACAATTATTATTAGCAAAATGGAAGGAAAACCCTTCAATGTCTAACATCGAAATGGAAACAATAATCTTGGTAATCGATGAAAAAAATAACAATATATAAATAAAGTTTATGACCTGAGAGTAAATCTAATCTATAAGTCCCTACATGCTAGGCAGCAACCTTTGCTCTATTTCCCACGCGCAGGCAAACTCCCCCTGGTCTAACCATCCTGGTGTCTCTTAGCCCATGCACATTATTAAAAATATGAGCCACATCCGGTATCAAATACAGCAGTGAGAGTTATTAATAGATATATTTATCTCAATGACACCATACCTGAGGAGCCGGAAACATCTAATGTTTTCCACTTCTCATAGTCTTTCTTCCAATGTCCTTTTCTTTGCAATATAAGCACACATCTTTAGACAATTTTGATTTCTTATGAGCACCCTTTTTTCTTGGCTTCAAAGCCGTAGGCGTAGGCCCAGCCTTAGTTTTCTTTTTCTACTTTTTCTTATCTTTCAGGTTAGATCTAGTAGATGCACTCACCATAAGTACAACTTTTCCCTTTGAGGTGGAAGACTAATATGACTTAAGAATGTTATGAAGATCGAAAAGCTTCGCTTTCGTGTTGGTCATATTATATTTCCCAACGAAGTTTTCAAATGAACTAGGAAGCGAGTTCAAGATCAAGTTGACTGAGACATTTTCAGGTAGATTCGTTCCAATCGAAGCCAACCTATCAGTCAACCCTATCATCTTCAAGACATGCTCAGACACCTTGCCCCCATCATGAAGCTTGCACTTAAAGAGATCTCTTAGAAGCTCATACTCCATATCTTGAGCATGAGAAGCATAAAGACTCTTCAAATTCTCGAACATTTTGTAAGGGGCCATGTGTTCATGCTACCTCTGCAATTTCGTCGTCATCGCAGTTAGCATGACCCACTGTGCCGAAGTTGCACCATCCTTATGTTTCCCATAAATATTTATGTCAAACTTGGTATATTCAGGAGAATCTTTATCAGGAATCTCATGAATAGGTGTGTCCAACACATACTCAGTCTTTTCTTATCTCAGAACCAAACGCAGATTGCAAAAAATCCATAAAGTTTAGTCCAGTCAACTTGTTCATTTCAACCAAGCATTTCAATGATAAATTCGACATCTTAACTATTTTGGAGAAAATAAATAAAGCGGAAATTAAAATTCTAATTCTAATTCATATGATCACAATTATTGGATAATTAACAAAGACTTTAATAATTAGCTCCCACTATTTTAACATACTATACGACCCCATGGTAGAATACGAACTCATATCAAATATGATCATAGCAATCCAAGATCCATATTTGTACTATTGCAGACTCTGCTAGGGCTGATGACCACAATAGCACAACTAGTAGGTTTACAAACTAATTATAGACAATAATAACTCTTGGTCGATCGGATGTAATACGATCTTGCGCCATTAGTTGATTCCGGCGCTAGAGCGACAAGAAAGAATTAAGTAAGTCAACCCATTACACGATCGCAAACATATGCATCTATGAGCAAGCCTTAACCTCGTCGACCGGAGCAAGTACTAGGGTGCAAATACTCGTGGACGAAAAAGGTTTCGTACTCAACCTATTGTAATGGACAGCGCATTCATTCAAGATGAGACTCATATTTTATTGGGGAACATTTATCGGGGATTAAAAATCAACAAGATCCAAATGAACAATAAACAATTATTGGGCGCCGCCTACCCATAATTTATAAGCAAGCGGTCCGACAAATATTGGGCGCCGCCTACCTAGAGTTGGTAAGGAAACGGTCCGACAAATACTGGGTGTCGCCTACCCAGACAATATATGCGGACTCTATACTAAAAAGTAATATACGAGCCACATAGACAATTAGTACAACTAGAGGAACAATTCCATAATTAAATTAAAATTAAAATTCTTAATTTAAATCACATTATCAAATAATGCAATAATATAATAATAATCATGGGTTAATCATTTAAATTTAGAAAAATTAAATTCCAAATTTAATCTGATTTCTAAATTAGCTAAAAGGTTTGTTGAGCAATTGGTCTGGCCGTGAAAGGTTCTATCCGTCGAAAGAGCTCAACATCGAGCCTTGGTTTAACACTTAGAAATTATTAAATTCTAAATTTAATTCTTATTTCAAAATAATTTTATAATTGCTCCAATTTAGAAACTACTTAAATTCTAAATTCAAAATTAATTTCTAAGACAATTTCAAAGATTTTTAAGCAAAAATATAATTTTCAAAATTCTCTGCATAGCCAAACAGCCCCTTAAAAATTTTTTGAAAGTTTTATGGTCCTTTCTGTAATTTTTGAAAACTTTAATAATTACATAAATGCCATTTGGGCTTAAAATAGTTTTTGGAAAGTTTCTTAGGCTCATAACGTAATTTTAGAAAAGTCATAGAAAGTCTCGCAGTCTTAAAAAACTTAGGGCAATTCTGTAATTTCATAAATTTATAAAATTACAATCAAACCCAAAACTATATCAAATTCTCAAAATTTTACCCAAGTCCTAAATCGAATTTAGGGCTTTCAATTCGAACCTCGTCGGTCATCACCGCCAACACCGAACTTTGTCCCGTGAGGAGACAAAGCTACCGGCATCAAAGGTCCACCATAATTCTCGTCGGAGTGGCCGGAAATCGGGCTGAACAAGCACGAGCGGACGACCCACAATACACTACCCCATCGCCATGCCATTGCAGCCACGCTGTTGTCTGGAGATCGTCCCTGCCCAGCAGGAGTTCTCCACCACCGACGTCGCCCTTCATGTACGGCCGATTCCGAACAGGTAAGTCGGGTTTTCAGTTTTTCAGAAAAACTGATTCTTCCATCTTTTTAATAATAATTTAATCAAATTAAATTAAAAAACAAAACAAATTAATTAAAACTATTTAACTAATCCCTTAATCAAATTAAAACCAATTAAACTGTAATTAAACCCATGATTAATATTATAAAATTATAAACATAATCGTTAAAACAACCACGGGCTCTGATACCACTGTTGGAATTCGTAGAGACGAGCACTATGCTCGTGCAGGAGAAGTTATTTAAATTTTTTTTTATAACCAACAGATCCATACTGTGAACAAATATATTTATATAATAATTAAACGAGAGAAATCATGAAAACCTTACATTAAATCCATTTGAGTTCAATACTAAGGTATCCACGTAATTAATTCTCCGACCGCAAGACCCAACTTCAGTGTATTGCTATCGTGAAGAAAGCTAGGAAATCTCACGAAAGTTCAAGAACTCCCTCAATCTCAAAATCAGGATTTGTTATGATGTTTTTGTAAAAACTCTCTAGTCAACTTATGACTTTATATTATATTTATACTAGGTACAAAAGAGAACCCTAATTCTAAAAAGAGTTGGACTGTCCAAGACAAGGGCCCAAAATAGTTTTGGTCCAAGTACCTTTATTAATATAACATAGACAATTAAATCCAAATTCAATTTAATTTAAATAAGTAATTTCTATCAAATAGAAATAAACATCATAATTATTAACAATTAAATATTAGAATTCCAAATTGAATATTTATTACTTTCTTTACACTCTTAAGTCGGAAAAGTAATCGCATATAGTGTGACCCTATAGGCCTTTATATATGACATCAAACTAATGATGATCCAAACAAAACTCCTAGACGGCTTAGTTAGACTAACTCAATATATAAAGAACATTCACTTGAACTCAGCGAATTATAACCTTTATACAAAACTTTGGTGAAATTCCTTTCATTCCGAATCACTCGATTAAGCTTAAGATTTATCCAAGTGTATATATCAATGGTTTACTCAATTTATCTCATCTTTATTAGCAACCAAACCATACTCAACTACTATATTGAATATGTCTTTTGCATTGGCCAATGACTTTAGTCGACCAAATATAGAGATTATGAGTAATCTCTCCAATCGAGGAGTGAATTCTTTCTTGGCTCAACTACCACCTTCATTTACATCATGATGTACCTAACACAAGCCATATCTACCCCGAAAAGGAGTGCAAGCATTGGTCATGGTCAAAGTACATCACTCAATAAACAAGGTGCGTATTGACCTCAAGTAAAAGGATTATCACAAGCTTTATACACTAATAAGTTTATAGACATACAATAAATAACTTATCAGTATGGTTTACCAATACTTTTTAAAGTATCCATGTGTCCATCACAAATAACAATTATTCGAGACTAACTGAATTCTCTAAGAATGTGATGCAGACCACATGCCGACTTATATTATATTATCAATATTTCAAAATTGATAATCATTAGTCGGGGCTATTTTAAGAGTAATGTTCTATCATTGACATCTCACCATATCAATGACAACATTAACTCTACGAGAACATTTATATGAATAATCACAAACAATCAAAATAATAATTCAATAAATGTATTTCCATATATATAACTATATATATAATAATTATGATCAAGTATAATGTCTTTAAATCTGATTGTCTCTAGGACATTTATACTTTAATGTAGAACTAATTACTTACCAGTTTGCCCGAGGAAAGAACTTTATAGCTCAGAAAAAGTGCTACATCTAACCTGGAAAATGAGAAAACAAGGCAATGTCACGCCCTTATTAATAATGTATATCTCTATACTAAAGTATAATGTTTCTTTTGATATTTTATTGGACTAAAATGATCTTTCGATATTTTAATTGTAACGGCAATACTAAAATCACCTTTTGATGTAATCATTTTAATGGAAATAACTTAAATAATTCTTTCTCCTAAAACTATTATTTTCTCAAGAAATAAAGTCCTAAACAAATGGGGAGTCTTCAAGGCAAAATGGACTGCATAGGATTTATGGAATTGGTTTAAATATGGTACTCACGATTACCATATTGCAAGTTTTCATGGTAAACTAAAAGTTCTTTAGCATCGAGTTCTATCTGTTTTAAGCTTAGCAGAACATTTAATCATTGACAAATACTTGGGTGAGACCGGTCTCATACGATGAGACCACTTTTAACCCACTAACTTAGATTGACCCGAAATATCCACCCACCAATCCACAAGTCCGCCCACCCATCCCACCCCGCTCCACAATATTGATACAAAGAATAATACGAATGGATCGGTGAGTCTTTTCTTCTCTCTCCCCCTACTCTCTCTCCCTCTCTCACACACGGTCGCACATTAATAATCAATGCAGAGTTGATCTGAGATGAAGCATTTACCCTCTTGATACGGATTAAAATATCCATACGTAATATTATTTGATATATGAGGGTATTTGTGGTAAGCGACCTCATTTCCTGGAAAGGGTGTTCTTCTGGGAGGTGAGCGAGCTGAGTGGTCTCTTTGGAGAATTGGGAGAGTTGGTTTGTGGAGTAGCGACATGGAGTATGAGGATGAGTTCTCATATACGGTCGCGACCTCTCGTGTTTTGTGTAGTGTTTGAGCTCGGTTGTGGGCTTTGTGAATATCAAGCCTGTGGGCTTAAATGTGAATGGTTTATGGAGTCTCGGCGGACTATATGGAAAGAATAATAGGCCCAGGCCTATTACAGTAAGAGGTTTATTGTTTATGGGAACTTGGCATATAGGGAGAGTCCTAACTCTGAGTCGGTTGTAGAGTTGTGACATTTATGGAATTGTGATGAGAAAAGGAAACCCTTGGCTTGGGAAATACTTCTCTTGTCTCTATAAAAGGAGGTGCATACCTCTCATTCTTTTAAGTTGATCTTGATTGATCGTATTATTGGCTTGTTATAATAAGTGTGAGTGTTTTGAGTTGTGACTTTCTTTTGACTTAAGCATCGGAGGACCTTGACGGATTCGAAATCCGACCCGTCCGAGGTGCTATTTTGTATGACCGACGAGGTCGCTAGGAGATTTGTGGAAGGCTTGGAAGATCGGTGTAACGTACTTGGAGATTGTTTCAGGTCGCTGATCTCTAATTCTGAGGTTAGTACCCCATATTCTTGGTAACCAATCGATTTAGATTTATTAAGTGGTGCCGTCTGTGGGAAAGAGGGACATCGAGTCCTTGAGTGAAAGGCGTGAGAAAATTTAAAAACGAAGCATGAAGGATAACAACATAATACCCAGAACCCTACACTATGGTTCTGGATCGAACAAACCAAAGAAGAAGAACAAAGCGGAGGATGTCAACGATCAGGATTCGACAAGAGACGAACAGACGCCTTTTCCGGCAGAATAGGCAGTTCTGAGTTTAGAGGGCACGCCACCGCCCTTCCCAAAATAGCATGATGGCAAACAACCGGCATAAGATCTGGAGGCGAAGATGCCGGAAGATGCGGCACAGAAAGTGATTCACATAGGAACGAGGGAATGTAGAGATATGCCCTAGGATAAGCCCTGCTAGATTAAGAAGGGCTTCTTAGAGGGGCTTATGGATTTCGTTCCTCGGGAAAAGATGGAAGAGTTGAACAAGTACCTGGAAGGCGAGCTGGGTACTCTAAAAGAGAAGGGTGATAGGCTAGACAACGAGCAAGAAGAGGGGTCGGCAGCCAGGAAGGTAAAAAAAAAAGCAAGAGGTCTCTATCTAAGAGGCCTTCTCAAGGAAAGAAAGGTCGGAGTAAGCAAAAGTATGAGGACACTTCCAGTTCTACCTCATCCATAGACTCTCATATTCATAAGCGGAGAGGGAAGGGAGTAAAGGTGAAGCGGAGCTATTATAGGCGTAGAGGTTACCTACACGGTAGACATACTAGTGAGAGCGGAACCCAGACCTCAAGTACAGATGGTGAATCTCGGGATAAAACTCGGAAGAGTCGTAGCGGGCACAGTGAAGGGAATGGGGAGAACGAGTTTGGGCCAGGGAGTAAGGCTTTTAGAGATTTGCAGGAGGCCATGCTGAAATTACAAAAGCGAGTTGAGGGAGAAAAAGTCGATGGAGATGAGGGACATCCCTTCTCGGATGATATGTTTCAGGCCGCGATGCCCAAGGGGTATAAAGCATTAGAAATTCAGTATCGGGGAACGACAGATCCAGTCGAGCATTTGCAGCTCTTCGAGAATGCGAGGATGTTACATATTTATACAAATGCTGTGGCGTGTTGGGCCTTTGTATCTACTTTAAGAGGAATTGCACAAAACTGGTTCTATCAGTTGTCGCGGGGGAAAGTTACCAGTTATCAGGTGTTGCGAGCTGCTTTTCTGAAGTAGTTTTCCAGCGTGAAGCAGAGTGCGAGGACAGCGCAGTCACTTTTTACTATGGTACAGCGACCTAATGAGACATTGAAATAGTATGTTAACAGGTTTATCAGCGCCACTCTAGAAGTACCTGTTGCTCCTGATGAGATGAAGGCTGGAGCTCTACACCAGGGATTAAGGAGGGAGGATTTACTTAAATCCCTGGTCAGAAAGGAGGCACGTACGTATGATGAGGTTTTGGCAAGGTGCCATAAGTACATACAAGTGGAGGAAGCTGAGGAGGAACATCGGGCGCGTTTTGGCAGGGAGGTCGCTGATTTGGGAGACAGTGTTCCTAGGAGGGAATTAAGGAGAGAACCAAGACGGGTAGTGCGTGGGCTGTTGAGCTTGAATTCTGTGATTAGCAAAAGGCAGGAAGATGATATGCGAGATTGGGGAAAGGAGGATTTTACACCATTGGCCTATACGCGGGCTAAGATGTTCACTATTATGGAGCACTTGGTACCCAATACGATAAAGTGGCCAGAAGATCGCACGCCGATTCCTACTCACCCCAAAACTAATTCCTTCTGTTTATTTCATAACAATTATGGGCATTTCACTGAAAATAGCAGGCATCTCAAGGAGGAGATAGAGAGGCTTATAAAGGCAGGGCATCTGAAGGAAGTGATTTACAAAGATAGAGAACCAAAGGAGCAAAGGCGACCACTGCCTCCACCACCGCCGAGGGATCCGCCTCAGGATCAGGTCGCGAGACAACCACAGCAAGGGAACTAGGGACACAATGGTCCACGAAGAAATAAAGGGAGGATAAACATGATCTCGGGCTGACCAACTGATGGAGATTCCAACAATGCGCGGAGGAGGTATATTAAGTCAACCCGCTCTAGAATGTGGGAGGTTACTAGTGTGAGTCGACAATCTCAGATGGTAGTGCCGGTCATCTATTTTGGCCCTAACGATCGACATGGGCTGTAGGAAGATCATAATGACGCGCTAGGAATTGAGGCCGACGTAGCAGGGTAATACGTCGACAAAATCTTTGTGGATAATGGGAGCTCGGTAAACATCATATAAACAGATTGTCTTGAGTAGATAGAATTGGAAAGAAAGGTACGACCTGTGAGTACACCCATATATGTGTTGAATGGGGCACAGGTGAATATTGAAGGAGAGCTGACGCTGACAGTGGTATTAGGAAGGGATGAGTTACGAGTGGAAAATAGCTTGAAGTTCTTGATAATTCGAGGGAGGTCGGCTTATAATGCTATATTGAGCCGACCTACCCTCAACACATTCCAGGCGGTAACATCGACCTACCACATGAGTATTAAGTACTCAGTGGGTGACAGAGTAGGGGACGTTATTGTAGAATAGCAGGTTGTGAGATTGTGCTATCATATGACGGTCAGGAAATGGTTAATGGAAAATAAGCGCGAAAGGGACGATGATTGGCCAGAGGGAGTGCTTAGTGCAAAGAAAGTGAAGGAACAGGAAAATTTTGTTCAACCGAATGAGGAGCTGATGGAAATCTCGCTAGAGGAAGGTCGCCCAGAGTATACTGCAAGGGTGGGGACCTTAATACCTGAAGAGTTGAGGGATGAGCTGGTGAGGTTATTAAAAGAATTTCGGGATGTATTTGCATTTGGGGATGGAGAGTTAATAGGGGTGTCCCCGGAGATCGCGCAGCATCATTTAAATGCGGATCCAGATGTGAGGTCGGTGAAGCAGAAGAGGAGGCATTTTGGGCCGGAGCTGGATAAGATAATCGAGGAGGAAGTGCAGAAACTTTTGAAAGCTGGTCACATAAGGGAAATTAAATTCCCTGAATATATGTCTAATGTCGTGATGGTGCCAAAGCCGGCTCAAAAGTGGAGGATGTGTGTAGATTTTTGTGATCTAAATAAAGCTTGCCCGAAGGATCACTACCCTTTGCCGTGAATTGATCAGTTGGTAGATTCTACTTCAGGGTGCGAGATGTTGAGTATGATGGATTCTTCAAAGGGGTATCACCAAATACCTCTTGTAAAAGAAGATCAGTCCAAAGTGAGTTTTGTCACTTCTACGGGGACCTATTGTTTTGTATCCATGCCTTTTAGGCTGAAGAATGCTGGCGCGACCTATCAGAGATTGGTGGATCGGTTGTTAGAGGATTTGTTGGGGGCCACTATGGAGGTCTATGTGGATGATATGCTAGTCAAGAGCAAGAAAGCTGAGTCCCATGTGGAGGACTTAAGAAAAATATTTATTATATTGAGACAGTACGGGATGAAGCTTAATCCAAAGAAGTGTGCATTTCGTGTGCGGTCTGGGAAGTTTTTGGGTCACATGGTAACAGAGCGAGGAATTGAGGTTAATCCAGAGAAGGTGCGAGCTGTTTTGGAGATGCCACACCCTCGCACAGTACGTGATGTTTAGGTGCTTACAGGTCGGATCGCAGGTCTTAGTCATTTTATTTCCAGGTCGGCGGAGAGGGGTGTCCCATTTTTTAGGGCGATTGGAAAGGGATCCAAGTTTGAGTGGACAAAAGAAGCTGCGGGTGCATTTGAAGAGTTAAAGAAGTACTTGGCTGAGATACCACTGTTGATTAAGCCAATGCCTGGAGAGCACCTGTTCTTATACATATCAGTGGGAGAGGTCGCGGTGAGCTCGGTATTGATTAGAGAAGATTTAGGGACGCAAAGGCCTATTTATTATATTAGTAGGATGCTACGAAGGGCTGAGTTAAAATATTCTGAACTAGAGAAAGGAGGTTTTGCATTGATTTGTACGGCAAGGAAACTACCACCATATTTTTTGAGCCACATAGTGAAGGTGCATACTAATTTAGCTCTTAAGCAGGTTTTGAGTAACCTAAATGTATCTGGGAGATTGGTGAAGTGGGCTATAAAGTTGAGTGAGTACGATGTGGTGTATGAACCAAGGGTGGCTATCAAGGCACAGGTGTTGGCAGATTTTTGCAAGAGATGGCACGACCAGCTGGTGTGGACGAGGAGGTAAAAGCATGGACGCTGTACACTGATGGTTAAACTATGGTGTTGGGAGCGGGTCTGGGTATTGTGTTAACCAGCCCGGAAGGGGAAAAATTTGAGTTCGCAATCAAGTTGAGGTATAAAGCATCCAATAATGAATCCGAGTATGAAGCTGTGTTGCAGGGTATCAAAATGACGAATGATCTGGGAGCACGAAAGTTGTGGGCATACACGGACTCTCAGCTGATAGCTCGTCAGTTCGATGGTTCTTTTGAGGCTAAGGAAGAGCGGATGGCGGTGTATTTGAATAAATTACGCGAAGAGGCAGCACGTTTTTGAGGAGTTTAAACTGGAGCATTTACCGCGAGCTGAAAACACTTGGGCAGATCAGCTCACTCGAATAGCAGGAGCACTGGGGACTTGTGATACTCGGAAAGCCACATCGATGGAGTTGGGCCATAGTAGCATGGAAAAAGGAAAGGAGATTATGGACATCAAGGTGAAAGATGATTTGCGCACACCTATATGGGATGTCCTCGGTAAAGCCAAGGAAGGTGCAGAGAGACTGGAAATGAAGGAGGCTAGAACGGAAGCTTGTCACACGTCTTTTGGAGTTCGCTCTCCGCTGATCGAGCCATTAACTCCTCGGAAAGTTAACAGGGGGTTCAGCTGCATCGTAATATTTTATAAGAATTTGCAAGTGAAAATTGTGTTAGAGAGAGGGATTTTGTCGGAGTTTACCTGTTTAGTTATGCGCTCGTTAAGGAAGGCCTGGATCTCCTTAGCATTGTCACACTGGGCCAGTACTTTGCTCAGGTCAGGCGAGCTGGCGGAGGTCATGGCATGAGTCTTCTAAAGGCGTTGGCATTTTGGTTCAGGAGGGCTTGGGCTTTTGGCAGCCGGTTTCAGGGGGCGTTTCCCCTTCGCCTTTTTAAATCGTTTTATTATTGGAATCTCCTCCACGTCATCATCTTCAGTTCCAGTCCCGAAGGCCTGATGTAGTGACTCATCTACATTGGTTGGAGGAGGTATTGGAGCGACGGCGGGATGTGGAGAAGGATGTTCTTTGGTTGTCTCAGAACGAGCCGCGGCACAGCTGTTGATGCATGCAACTGCAGTAGTAAAAAGAGTTATTATTATTCAGTTTTAAACAGTTGGGGATGATGAAGTATTGTAAGACTTGGGAACCTACTAAACTCAGACTCGGTAAGGGCAAGATCTAGTTCGGCTGGGTAAGAGTCGATGCCCACATATCGGAATACATCGGATCGGCTGATAAGCAGCATTATGTCAAATGGGCGCTTGCTCCATTCCGCGAGCTGGTCAGAGTATTTATTATATAAAGAAGGGAGGTGTTTTGGGCCAGGAATAGGGGATTGTTTTGGAGTATGGTATTGCAGCTCAGTTGGGAAGGGCCATTCCTTTGAGTTATGTATAAAGAAAAAACTTTTCTTCCACTCTGGCACTTTGTTGGGAGGATTCTCTAGGAAGCGAGCTTTTCCAGTGCGAGCAGATAGGTAGAAGGAATGGCTTTGGTATTTTATTTGAAAAGAAAAATGGAAGAAATATGGGTCGGGTTGTGTCTTATAATATTTACATAATATGACATAGCTCGCTAGGTATTTCATGGAGTAAGGAGTCAGTTGTAAGAGGGGTATTTTTTACAAAATGGTGGTGTGGATGTAGAAGGGATGTGGGGGAAATCTAAGGCCCGCCCTAAGTAGTGCGTCAAAAAAGGTAATATGGCTTAGAGGAGGTTTCAGGGGGTCTAGGTGAAGGAGGTCAGGCAAGACCATTGTTGCGGTCTTGGGGAGGTTAAGAATGGGTTTAAATTCTTTAAGTTTTTCCGAATCGGGGAGTAGCCAGTAATTGTCTTTGGTTTCTTTGGTTGTGAAGGTTGAGGATGGTAGGTCGGTGGCTTTTACGGCGCGAGCTACGATCACTGGATTTTCTAAGAAATGCTCGCAAGGTTGTGTGTTTGTGTGTTTAATTACAGGAATACCCTCTGGTATGATCGCAAGGGGTAGAGGGGAGGGGAAGAATCTTCAAAAATGTTCTCCAGAGAAGCCTGGGCATCCACATGATCCCTAGTTTGGGTCTCTATTTCTGACCAATCGACGTCGCCCTCTGGCTCGTCGCGAAGGCCGGGGGGGGGGGGGGGGGGGGGGGGAGATAATCTATCTGTTTTCATCTTCTCTTACAAAGATAGGGGTTTTCAGTAGGGTTTGATTCAGGGGAAAGGCTTGAGCTTTGGGAAATGGGGTTGGAGGATGCTAATTCCAGCGTAAATTAAACAATATGAGGGGAGGGGATAACAAGAATAACAGTAACTCAGCAGATGCAATTACATTTCTAAACAGTGAGGTTAAACTATTGAAAAGAGAAGGGGATTTGGGGACTTACACATTTTCAGAGTCGTGGAGGTCGATGAGGAACAGTGTGCTGTTGACAATTTTTCGGAGACCTACTGGTTGGCGAGTTTTTGTTGTAGAGCAAAAATGGTGGTTGCTTGCTTGAAATTTCTGAAAAGTAACAAGTGGGGAAGACGAAGTGTTTTTGTATGGGGGCTGGTGAGAAAGCTGATGGGACAGATTGGAGCGGGAGTTGGTAGGGTTTCTTTTGGAATGTTTTGGGCCTTTTGTTTTGGGTCCACTGGGTTTATTATACTACGAAAAAAGGAGGAGGTGACACGTGCCCGACATGATGTCAGGCTGCATTTAATGAAACTTAAAAAGAGATGGGATGGAGAAAGGCATGTTTTGACTTTTGAGGCTGTTTATGATTGCGTTTTTGAAATTATTGAGTCCGAATATGATTTCAGGTCGGAAGATAACAATTGTGTGGTTTCAGATCGTTATATATACAGTTGGGGACTTGGTCTTGGGGACTTGCAGGTCGTTCCTTGCGAGGTGATCATGCTATCTTAAAAGAAGTGAGCTCAGTGGGTTGAACTTTTGTAGGTCGCAGGTGTACTTGGTAATTTATAATGATTGGTATTACAACTCGATGTGTCGAGTTCTGTGATGCTGAGATACGGTTTGGTAAAAGGGAGTAGTGATTTTATTTATGTGTTTGTGTTTTGTTGTTGTTGGTTGTTCTGCTCTTTGGATTCTGTTTTACATGTCCTACCTAATTTCATGCCTTAAATCAGATAGAACATGGGGGACTAGCTGATACGGATTAAAATATCCATACGTAATATTATTGGATATATGAGGGTATTTGTGGTAAGCGACCTCATTTCCTGGAAAGGGTGTTCTTCTCGGAGGTGAGCGAGCTGAGTGGTCTCTTTGGAGAAGTGGGCGAGTTGGTTTGTGGAGTAGCGACCTGGAGTACGAGGATGAGTTCTCATATAGGATCGCGACCTCTTGTGTTTTGTGTAGTGTTTGAGCTCAGTTGTGGGCTTTGTGAATATCAAGCCTGTGGGCTTAAATGTGAATGGTTTATGGAGTCTCGGCGGACTATATAGAAAGAATAACAAGCCCAGGCCTATTACGGTAAGAGGTTTATTATTTATGGGAACTTGGCGAATAGGGAGAGTCCTAATTCTGAGTCGGTTGTAGAGTTGTGGTATTTATGAAATTGTGATGAGAGAAGGAAACCCTTGGCTTGGGAAATACTTCTCTTGTCTCTATAAAAGGAGGTGCATACCTCTCATTCTTTTAAGATGATCTTGCTTTACCGTATTATTGGCTTGTTATAATGAAAGTGAGTGTTTCGAGTTGTGACTTGCTTTTGACTTAAGCATCGGAGGACCTTGACGGGTTCGAAATTCGACCCGTCCGAGGTGCTGTTTTGCAGGACCGGCGAGGTCTCTAGGAGATTTGTGGAAGTCTTGGCAGATCGATGTGACGTACTTGGAGATTGTTTCAGGTCGTCGATCTCTATTCTGAGGTTAATACCCCATATTCTTTGTAACCAATCGATTTGGATTTATCACCTCTGCTTTGCACGACTTCGATCACGGGCGACGACAAGTCTCGCCTTTACTCCCTCTCTCTTTCTCTCCGGTTATTGGTCACTCTGTATATCAAATCTCACCCAATTATTTCGATTTTTAATGTTAGTTTTCAGTCCATAAACAAATAAGGCATTTTCTAGTTTGTCAGCGTGAACTATAGTTTGTGACCCCATTTTCTTATACTTGTTTTTGCTAAGTCATTACAGATCTTTCTTCATATTTAGTGTATAAATTTGGCTAATTGGCCGTTAAATTGATTGCGTATATTGTGATAATTAAATTGAGATGTTTTAGACTGACCAATTAAGTTTTATATTTGTATTTAATGGATTTATTGAATGCTAGAATATAGTAATTATATTCAATATATTACCGGATTTTTATTGCAATTTCAGGTCGATGTGTAGACTGATTCTCTGAGAAAGTGGGTGATCTAGTTTCATCACCGGCAGCAAAGATGAACGGCAATGGCGACCAGTTCTGGTTCAAGAACCTTGGCGGCATTACGACTTTGTCCAGTGATTACTCTTCCGATTGGTCGAAATTTAATGTGGAGATGGTCGAGACATTTGGAGGTGCCTTACATACAGGGGCGGAGGCACCCCAATGGCTGGGTTGGGCTCCAGCCCATGGTAAGATTTCTTTTTCTTTTATTATTATCAATTGATAGTTTAAAAAAAATAAAAAAATAACTTAATTTAATTAAATTAGCCAATGTTAATTTTACTATATTCTAACGCTATTTGAATTATTTTGGCCAAAACTCATAAATATATATCATTGATGGTCGGTAATTTAGAAAAATTTCTTAATGAGAGTTATCGACACTGATTTAATAATTAATGAATTTTATTTTATAAAAATTGCATGACAATATTTATTTCTTATTCATATCACTATTGAATATTTAAAATTAAAACTATTTTATAGTATTTTCTAGAGGCACATTGTTTTGGCTTAAAAAATAAGTTTTTCAAACATTTTTGAGTTAAATTGTCCGTTTCCTTGTTATTTTTATGTCTCGCACCGAGAAAACACCAACATTTTTTTTAATTCACACACACATATGTGTGCATTCCGACTAGCCCAGGATGAAAAAAAAAACCTGGCTACATATTTGGTCCAGTTTTACCCTTTCCTTGCAGCCGAACCTCGACATGATCTTGATTGTGAGTATTTTGTGTGTGCGACTTGTAAGGGTTCTATGTATTCATATTTATGGGCTTCTCACTTCATACATGAAAAGCTTGAGAATCAAATATAAAAATCTGGGACAATGAATTTTCATCTTCTGATCAAAATGGTGTATGACGCAACTTGGGACGACTTTCTAGAGAAGTCCATCCAATTGTTTCGATCTAACTTGGTGAAAGTAATTCCTCCAACTATTTTTTTATTTATAATTTTAAACTTAATGTTCGTCCTCTTTCTCGATATCCTAATTGGTGTTTTTAATTAGGTCCCATTGACCCCTTATGTGATGAAAGCAGGCATTGCGAAGGCAATTTGGTCCTGAATGATTGGTGTTTGTGATTGAAGTCTAGAATGCTTTAATAATATGGTGATTGTATTTTTGGGGTTGGTCAGTTTCTATTTCTCGATCATAATTGATGGGCTTCATGGCTCGTTGCATCAAAATGAGTTATTTTTGTTTATGTGTACGTGTGTGTTTGAAAAATATTTTGTCTTTGTATTAATAAGTCTTTGGACTTTGTTTAGTTCTAGATATGTGCTCTGCCATATAACATGTGCTTTTGTTTAGGCAAGTTACTTGAATTGTCTCATGAAGAATCATAACATGTAACTAAAGGGGGTGTTATGTGTGCATGCCGGAAAGAGTTTTGTCTTCATATCGACGATTTTGCACTTGAATAATTTGACATATATTTTAATGTGCCTTTACTTTTCTTATTTTATTTATTTTTTAATGGTTTTAGAAAATGCAAATCAGCTTCTACCATATAATCTCACCCTTACTGAGAAACTTTGTGAAAGTGATTGACAGTTCCTTTCAGGTGTCTATGATGGAAAGAGATTACTATGTTGGGCGAATCCTAACTGGTCATACCAATTCTGGGATTCTCCATGTTGGTGATAGAGTGCACGGACTTCATAGTACAGATTATGGGGTTATAAAACTTGAAGAAGGGAAGGTTTTTGTGGCATTGAAGCTTTTAACTTGCCACCATTATTTCTCAATCTTTCGTGCTATATCTTTATAAAGTTCACACTAGACATATTTTGATATATTGGTATGGTGGAACATGTGTTTTCATTATTGTAAGAGATAACATTGGGAAAAAATGAATTTACGCTTAATACCTTGCTGCCATATTTTATATATCTTTGTTCTTTTTGGCTATTGGATTCGTAGGTAGGAAGGGGGCTTCTGTGCTGCTAATGGAAGTGACTTCATCTGGTCCTACTTGCTATAAGATGGTTTCAATTTCTCCTTATGAGATTAAAGAGAATATGAGGCAATTCAACTCAGTGTTTAAGGCGACATACAAAAATAATATCGTGGATTGTTCCAGTTATGAGAGGCTTCGAGGTGAGATCAAAACAATTTCTGGAACAATTGTGCCGGTGCATTGTGAATTCTATGTTAGCTGTTTGCAGATACTAAGCAGAGAGAATAATCTATTTATTGGCATCGAAAGGACGACGTCTTCATGTACTTCGAAGATAATGCTGGTGTTACCATTGGCCCTATTTAAAATGAGTGTGTTGATCTTTGGCCCGGGAATGCTAGTGCAGCTATTGTTTAGAAGTTGAAGTTTGGAATTTCTTGAAATTGCGTTTGTTTTCCTTTTTTATTCTTGTTACAATATTAACGATCTTAGAGATCAGATTTTTTGTTTGGATGTTTAAAGGATTTATTCAGTTATCATACGGGGTCATTAATCTTATTTTCTCTGTTTTAATATTCTTATAAAAAAGATAAAAGTATTATAAATTGTCTTAAATGTGTTATAATTACATTTAAAAGTATCATAAATTTTGAATCAGTAGTTTTGTGAGTATCACAAAAGTATCTTAAAGTATTACAATATATGATTAATGTATCGCAAAAAGATGACAATTGTGAGTGATTCATTTCAACTATTTCTCAAACTAATATATAATAGTTTCAACCATAGTATCCAGTAGAAGTATCACAATATTGGTTTAACGTATCATAAAATGTAGTACATGTATAACAAAATATAACTATAGTATTACAAAATATAGTTCGTCTATATTTATATTTAATTTCTTTACGTCTATATATATTTTATAGTAAGTATTACAAAGTGTTCTTAAAGAATCACAAAATATAACTATAGTATTATAAAATATAGTTCGTCTATATTTATATTTAATTTTTCTTACGTCTATCTATATTTTATATTAAGTATTACAAAGTGTTGTTAAAGTATCACAAAATATAACTATAGTATTACAAAACATAGTTCGTCTATATTTATATTTAATTTTTTTACATATATATATATTTTATAATAAGTATTACAAAGTATTGTTAAATTATCACAAAATATAACTATAGTATTACAAAACATAGTTCATCTACATTTGTATTTAATTTTTTTTACATCTACATATATTTTATAATAAGTATTACAAAGTGTTGTTAAAGTATTTTATATATTTTATGACTCCGACCCGAAAGCCCGGGATGCAGAAATCTTTGGACAGTCCGTATACGACGTGGGCCCTGTCCTTGTCAGCATGGTCTTTGGAGTCGACTATCTCTGCCCTGCTTCCAAACTCCTCGTTCCCATATGTGGAGCCCGCGAATATTTCGTCTGAGATTATGTGGATGTTTCTTTCTCGGGCGAAGTCTAGGAGATCGTAGAGCATGTCTCTGGTCAGTAAGTTTCCGACAGGGTTGGACGGGTTGGAAATTAGGATGCCACGGACTTTTTGACTTCGTTTCCTTAGTCGGCCAGACAAAAACTCAGAATCACGAGAGAAGGAGTTGCACCCGAAGTTAATACCAAACGTGAAGGGTCGAAAGATACTGTTCTTTCAGTTAGTTCAGTCATGAAATCGGCCATTGCCACTTTGAACTTCATTAATCCATCCATTGGCTGGTACGTTGGAATCCCACCGAGCCCCAAAGCCTGACTCCCAACTCCAAAGGATGAGGAAGCCCCACAAAAATTCTAGCTCCATCGCCAGTATTTGTCAGACAACTACACACGCCTCTACACGCCATGTGCACCAACATCTCTACAACATTTATAATCTGCAAATCCAAAATTCCGAGTTTTATACATAAATAAGCACAAAAGTCACTATATTTTCTCATGTAACTAACATGGTACCATTTTACAGCTGCTTTCACCGAAAAGCTCTGCCACAAATCCGACCCCACACGAGTCCTTATCAAACGACAAGTAATTAAGCCCCAACGGCTTCTCCTACACCTATGATATCGCGTTCTTCACCACAAATTCCCCATATTTGCAGCATCAAGGCCCCATATATGTAAAACCAAAACTAAAATTGATGATAAAACCTTACAATTGAAACAAAACTTTATCAATAGAAACTAGGGCTTGAATCAAGTATTCACATATTATCAATGATTAAAAAAATGATGGAAAAAATCAAATGAAACTACTGTTTGATGTTTTGATTACGAATCGTGTTGTCTCACCTATCGACCATGGCGACGAATATTTCAATTTTGTTAGAAATCAATGGCAGCATCTTCAATTTTCTGATTTAATGGCGTCTTCTTCAATTTTCTGAATCACTGCTCCTGTGGTGATTTTATTCTTCAATTTTCCAAGACCTTTGGATCTAGAGCTTAAACTGTCTCCAACAGCCTCCCTATCATAAATCCTTAGTTATTTTAGGGAGGCAAAACAATGAAAATTGCTCCAATAGACTCCCTACACATCCTCCCTAAAATAGGGAACTCTCTACTTTTTCACTTCAACTCCCTACAAGTAGGGAGCAATTTTGACTCCCTACAGTTTTATTTTTCTTTTTTATCAAAATGTATCCCTAAAATATATGATGAATAGTTTATTAATAGGGAGTCTGTTGGAGTAAAATCGGAATAGGGAGTCCTTAAAATAGGGAGCTGATATAAGTAGGGAGTCTGATAAAGTAATGTGGGATAGGGAGTCTGAAATAATAGAGATAATTAGTTTAGAAAGTGAGATTTAGGGAGTTTGATAGAGAGTTTGTTGGAGTTAGTCTTAGAAATCTAAGATTTAAAGGAGCCACCGCAGGTGAAGATTGTTGCAGTTGAGGGTGGAGATAGGAGATGGATATGTAGGTTTTAACTGTTTGCTGAAGAAGATTGAGACCAGAGAGATGTTGGTTCTTGCTCACATTGAATTGGATGGTTTTGTTTTCTAACTCACGTGAGTGGGGCGTATTTTTGGGTTTGGGTGGGCAGTGGATTGAGTTTGAGTCCATTTACAAAATAATAAAATGTGGTCTTATGTTATGAGACCGGTCTCACCTAACACCTACTCTTAATCATTTTAATGGTTTAAAACCTTTTATTCATGGTCCGTTTCGATAATAAGTAATATATATTTTCCTGAGAGAAGAGTGCGATTGATCAATGTTTTAAATTTTGGATTCCTTCAAAATATAGAAATTTTATCATAAGATAAAGTAGGTATAATATTGATTTTTTAATCGAGAATTTAGGAAGACGATCGCATCTAAGTATTTAAGTATACAGAACACATGTATGCACATTTGTAATAAATTAAATAGATACATTTAATTATGTCTTTGTTGAAAACAAAAAGGCGTGCTATATAAATTTTGATTTTCAATAAATATAATTCATAGTTAAGATTTAAAAATTAGGCTAAAAATAGTTTCATTTTCTAAAGAATCATTAATTTACAACTAACAAATCTGAATTCTGTTTCTTGTTTAGTCTTTGTTATGTGCTAGTGACTATTAAGTTATTAACCCATTTGCAATGAAATCATATAACCTACTTTATTTACAAAACATATTAATATTACTCAATTAAGTAATAAAATAATATAATTATAAGGATCGCATGCATGCATCTAACTAAAATGACAGAATAAGTTAGATACTGAAAAATCGATCCTCATTAAAATTTCACGTCAGATATGAATCCAATTCAAAATAGAGTCATGAAATGGTGCTCGAATGTCATGTATTAAATATATTATCAATTAATAGCTACCATAAATTTCTAAGGTAAAACCAGTCGGCAGAATCACATATATTACTTGAAACTTGTCGATGATCACCAAAATCTAGGCTGTGAATACAAGTTACCTTTTGACCGCATTTAGCTCCAAGTAGATAAGTGATGTGGACCAAAATGTCTATATATGATATTACGTGATGTGTTTGATTATTTGTGGAAAGTGGTCCTATCTTTAGGAGAGGGAGTGCCTCCTGGGAGATGGGCGAGCTGTATTATGTGTTTGAAAAGTGAACGAGTTGAAGGTTGTTCCTTAAAAGTAAGCGAGTTGATGTGTTTGGAGTAGCGACCTGTAGTATGAGGATGAGTTCTCATATAGGGTCGTGATCTCTGGTGGGGTGGGCTGAGTATTTGAGCCTGATTGAAAGTTTAAATATGTGTATGGGCCTAGTGGGCTGTATGCCCGGGCTTATTTCGGTAATATATTGAGAAGTTTATTGTTTATGGGAACTTGCTATATATGAGAAGTCCTAATTGAAAGTCGGTTATAGAGTTGTGATGAGAATGGAATTCTGGTTATGTAAGGTAACCCTAGATAGTGGAGGATTTCTCCTATCTCTATAAAAGGGGCTTCTGTCTCTTATTTTATGATCATTATAACGCCATTATTATTATTTCACCGCATTATTTACATTGAAAAGAGAGAGAGAGAGGAGTTTGATTTCGCTTATTAACTTAAGCGTCGGAGGGCCTTAACAGGCTCGAAATTTGGCCCGTTCTAGGCGTTGTTTTGCAGGATCGGCGAGGTCGCTGTGATGGTTGTGGAAGGCTTTAGAGGTCGCTGAGACGTATTTCATCATCAATTCAGGTCGCTGATCTCTTCTGAGGTTAGTACCCCCTATATTTGGTAGTTCAACTTTTTGGACTCATCAAATTGGCGCCGTCTATGGGAAAGAGGGACATCGAGTCCTTGAGCGAAAGCCGTGAGAGATTTCATAAACAAAACATGAAGGATAGCAACATAATTCGGAGGACTTTACAATACGGTTCTCTGTCGAACAACAAGAAGAACAAGAAGAGCAGACTAGCAGACATTAACGAAAAAGCGAGGCAAGGGATGGAAAGACACCTCCTCAGGCGGATCCAGTTGTCCAAGGCATCAGTAACACACCACCGCCTTCCCCCAGGAAGCGTGAGGGAAAAGGGTTGGCAGAAGACGCAGAGATGAAAATACCGGAGGCGGAGGCGGAGGCGCAAAAGGCGATTCATGTAGAGGTGAAAGACGGGGAAGACTTACTGAAGGACAAGCCCTGTCAGAATAAAAAAGGATTTTTGGATGGACTTATGGATTTTGTGCCGCTAGAGAAACAGGAGGAGTTACGCAGGTACTTAGCAAGCGAGCTGAGTACGGGGAAGGAAAAAGGCGGTAGATCTCATAGCGAGAAGGAGGAGGAGTCGGCGGTCAAAAAAGTAGAGCGGGGCGAGAAATCTACGTCGAAAAGATTGTCTCGTAAGAGGGGACGGAGTACGCGGAGAAATGGGGATGTTTCCAGTTACACCTCATCCGTAGGCTCTCATGCTCGTAGACGACGAGCGAGAGGATTGAAAGTAAGGCGAAGTCGTTACAGGCGAGGTAGTCGACGACACAACAAGTATAGTAGTGAGAGCGAGACTCTGACTTCTAACACGGGTAGTGAGTCTCAAGAGAAAACCAAGAAGAGTGGTAATGTGTTCAAAGAAGGAAAGGGGGAAAGCGAGATGGGACCACATAATAAGGTCTTTAGAGAGTTGCAGGAGGCCATGCTGAAAATACAAAGACGAATGGATGGAGATAAGTTGGAAGGATAAGAAGGACATCCTTTCTCGGAGGAGATGATGCATGCAGCAATGCCTAAAAACTATAAAGCATTGGAGTTGCAGTATCGAGGGTTAACGGATCCAGTCGAGCACCTACAACTCTTTGAGAACGCGAGAATGCAACACAGTTACACGGATGCCGTGGCATGCCGGGCTTTTATGTCCACCCTGAAGGGAATCGCGCAAAATTGGTTCTATCAACTCCCGCAGGGGAAGATCACTAGTTATCTAGTATTGCGAGCTGCTTTTTTAAAGCAGTTCTCTAGTGCTCGACAGGGTGCGAGGACAGCGCAGTCACTCTTTACCATGGTGCAACGACTTGGCGAGACATTTAAACAATACATTAACAGGTTCACCAGTGCTACTTTGGGGGTGCCCACTGCCACTGACGAGATTAAGGCTGGAGCTTTACGTCAAGGACTAAGGAGAGAGGACTTGCGTAAATCATTAGTGAAAAAAGAGGCACGAACATATGATGAAGTAATGGCAAGATGTCATAAGTATATACAGGTGGAGGAGTCCGAGGAGGAACATCGAGTGTGTTTTGGCAGGTCGGATGCAGATGCGCGAGAAGTTATCCGGAGAAGAGAAGTAAGGAGAGAGTCAAGGAGGGGAATGCGCGGGCTCCTAGCTTCGAGTGCTGGGGTTAGTGGGAGACAAGAGGCGAGCACGCGCGATTAGAGACAAGAAGATTTTACACCATTAATTTATCCGCGAACTAAGGTGTTCAGTATTATGGAGCGTTCTGTGCCTGATGCCATACAATGGCCAGAGGATCGCACACCTATCCCCACTCATCCCAAGACTGCCTCCTTCTGCCGATTTCACAATAATTACGGACATTTCACTGAGAAGTGTAGGCACCTCAAGAAGAAATAGAAAGACTGATAAAAGCAGGGCATTTGAAGGAAGTAATTTATAAGGAGAGGGAGCCGCGCGAACAAGGGCAGGCGTTACTTTCACCGCCGCCGAGGAGCCCGCCTCAGCAGCAGGTCGCGAGGCAAGGACGGCAAGGAAATCAGAGACAGGAAGGGCCGCAGAGGAATAGTGGAAGAATAAACATGATTTCCGGGGGGCCAACGGATGTGACTCCAACAATGCGAAGAAACGGCATGTCAAGTCAGCTCGTTTGGGCATAAGGGAGGTCGCCAGTGTGAACAGACAACCTCAAGTCGCAGGACCAGTCATTTCTTTTGTCCCCGATGAAAGGCGCGGGCTACAGGAAGATCACAATGATGCATTGGTAATAGAGGCAAAAATTGAGGGTTATGAAGTCAGCAGGATATTTGTAGATAATGGGAGTTCGGTGAATATCATATACACAGACTGCTTGGATCGGATGGAAATAGATAGAAGAGTGCGGTCGGTGAACACGCCCATATATGCTTTCAATGGGGCACAGGTGAATACAGAAGGCGAGCTGATGTTGCAAGTGGTGTTGGGAAAAGATGAGTCGAGATTGGAGAAGAACTTAAAGTTTTTAATCATTCAGGGGAGGTCGGCCTACAACGCGATATTGGGACGACCTGCCCTTAATGCGTTTCAGGCAGTAACATCGACTTATCACATGAGTATCAAGTACCCAATAGGCAATGGAGTGGGTGAGGTTGTCGCAGAACAATAGGTCGCCAGATCATGTTATCAGATGGCGGTCAGGAAAGGGTTAATGGAGAACAAGCGAGAGAGAAATAACGATCAACCAGAAGGGGTGCTCAATCCCAAGAAAATGAAAGAACAGGACAACTCGGTTCAGCCAAATGAGGAATTAATGGAGATCTCCCTGAAAGAAGAGCGCCCGGAATATACCACCAGAATAGGTACCCAAACACCTGAGGCATTGAAGAACGAGCTGATAAAACTGTTGAGAGAATTTTGGGATATATTTGCATTTGGAGATGAAGAGTTGACGTGGGTATCACCCGAGGTCTCGCAGCACCATTTGAATGCGGATCCGGAGGCGAGGTTGGTGAAGCAGAAGAGGAGGCATTTTGGGTCAGAACTGGACAAGGTGATTGAAGGAGAGGTACATAAGTTGTTGAGAGTAGGTCACATAAGAGAGATTCAGTTCCCGGAATACTTGTCTAACATTGTGATGGTGCCAAAACCAGCTCAGAAATGGAGGATGTGTGTGGATTTTCGTGACCTGAATAAGGCATGTCCTAAGGATCATTATCCTTTGACGCGAATTGTTCAATTGGTGGATTCTACCTCGGGGTGCGAGCTGTTGAGTATGATGGATGCTTCGCAGGGGTATCACCAAATACCTTTGGCAAAGGAGGATCAGCCCAAAGTAAGTTTTGTTACTTCCACAGGTACTTACTATTTCGTGTCCATGCCCTTTGGATTGAAGAATGCAGGAGCGACCTATCAACGGTTGGTGGATCGCATGTTTAAGGATTTGCTGGGGTCCACCATGGAGGTTTATGTCAATGACATGCTGGTGAAGAGCAAAAAAGCAGAATTCCATGTCTAAGATTTGAAGAAGACGTTCGTTATCCTGAGACAGTATGGAATGAAGCTTAACTCGAAGAAGTGTGCGTTTGGGGTGGGATCAAGGAAGTTTTTGGGTTACATATGACAGAACGAAGAATCGAAGTGAACCTAGAGAAGGTGCGAGCTGTTTTAGAGATGCCGCACCCTCGTACGGTGCGGGATGTGCAGGTACTTACAGGGCGCATTGCGGGTCTTAGCAGTTTCATTTCCAGGTCGGCGGAGTGGGGCGTCCCTTTTTTTAGGGCGTTAAAAAAGGGATCCAGGTTCGAGTGGACACAGGAAGCTACGAGTGCCTTTGACGAGTTGAAAAAATACTTGGCAGAAATACCACTGCTGACCAAACCAATGCCGGGAGAGGATTTGATTTTATATATATCCGTGGGGGAGGTCGCAGTGAGTTCTGTCCTGATAAGAGAAGAAGCGGGTTTACAAAAAACCTATTTATTATATTAGCAGGATGCTGCGGGGAGCTGAACTGACGTATACCGAGCTGGAGAAAGGAGGGTTTGCATTGATCTGTACGGCCAGGAAGTTGAGGCCTTATTTCCTAAGCCACAGGGTGAAGGTGCGTACCAACTTGGCCCTCAAACAAGTCTTGGGCAATCCAAATGTGTCAGGGCGGTTAGTGAAGTGGGCAGTGGAGTTGAGTGAGTATGATGTGATTTATGAGCCAAGGGTGGCTATCAAAGCACAAGTATTGGCGAGATGACGAAGCCGGTCGATGAGAATAAAGAAATAAAAGCGTGGACCTTGTATATAGATGGATCGACTATGGTATCAGGATCGGGATTGGGCATTATGTTGGTTAGCCCGAACGGAGAAAATCTGGAGTTTGCGATCAAATTAGGGTATAAAGCGTCCAATAATGAGGCTGAGTATGAAGCCGTATTACAAGGAATTAAAATGGCAGACGAGCTAGGAGCGCGCAAGCTGTGGGCTTATACAGATTCCCAGTTAGTAGCTCGTCAATTTGATGGTTCTATTGAGGCTAAAGAAGAACGCATGGCGATGTATCTGAGTAAGTTGCGAGAGGACGTGGTTCGTTTTGAGGAATTCAAGTTAGAACATCTGCCTCGAGCTGAAAATACACGGGCAGATCAGCTCGCTCGGCCAGCAGGAGCACTGGGGATTTGTGATACTCGCAAGATTACGTTGATGGAGTTGAGCCACAATAGCATAGAAAAGGGAGAAGAAGTTATGGAGATTGAGGATAAGGATGATTGGCGATCACCCATTTGGGATGTTCTCCTTAAAGCGCAAGAAGGCGTAGAGAAATTGACAACAAAGGAGGCTAGAGTCGCAGCTCATTTTTGCGCTATTAATGAAGTATTATATAAAAGGTCGCGGTTTGGACCTTTTCTGAAGTTTTTAGCTAGAGAACGTGGATTGGAAGTGCTGAGAGAGATACATGAAGGGTACTGCGGAGATCATGCAAAAGGAAAGGCGTTGATGAGTATAACATTGCGAGCAGGTTTTTTTGGCCTGGGATGAAGGCTATGGCAAGCGAGCTGGTTCGGACTTGTAAGAAGTGTCAAATGCATGCTCCGGTTATTCATATACCGGCTGAGAAAATGATGGTAATGAGCTCGCCATGCCCGTTTGCGCAATGGGGAATTGACATCGTAGGCCCTTTCCCAAAAACCCTAGGCAATAAAGAACATTTGGTGGTAGCTATTGATTATTTCACCAAGTGGGTGGAAGCTGAGGCTGTCACAGGAATAAGCGAGCAGCATATAATGGACTTTATGTTTGATAATATATTTTGGAGGTTTGGAGTACCACGAGTGTTAGTCTCGGACAATGGGACCCAGTTTAATGGGCGAAAAATGCAAAAATGGTGTAAAGACATGGGAATGAAACAGCGATTTGCTTCTATGGTGCATCCACAGACTAATGGACAAGTGGAAGTTATTAATAGGATAATTATGCAGGGACTTAAGCTGCGGTTAGAGAAAGCATGTGGACTTTGGGAGGACGAGCTCGCGTCGGTCCTCTGGGCCTATCGAACGACTCCCCGAACCACCACGGGGGAGTCGCCGTTCAGTTTGTTTTATGGGATGGATGCAGTCATTCCAGTCGAGATAGTTGGAGATTAGCAGCGTTTAACGACGTTTAGTGTGGATGAGAATGAAAGATTGGCTCGAGGAGCAATCGAAACGATTGAAGAGATAAGAGATAAAGCTGCAGCTCGGGTGGAGCATTACAAACAACGAGTGCAGGCTGCTTTTAATAAACAAGTTAAACATCGTTATTTTCAGGTTGGCGATTTAGTGTGGAAGAGAGCTGACGCTTTGAAGGCGACTAAGAAACTGGAGCCAAACTGGATTGGGCCCTTTAAAGTGATAAAGGTATTGCGAGGCGGTGCATACATACTCGAAGGTGCAGATGGGAAGATTTTACCCCGGAGTTGGAACGTGTGCCATTTAAAGAAGTATTACGCATAGGGGGTGGATCGCGGGAGAAGGTAACTCTGGTCGGAGGGCAATTCTCCCGGGTAGTCGAGAGTGATTATTTTTGTAAGTTCTTTTTTGGGGAGAGAGGGTAACTCTGGATCGGAGGGCACCTCTCTCGACCTAATGCTTGTTGCAGGAGTTTTTGTTATGGTGAGAGAGGGTAACTCTGGACCGGAGGGCACCTCTCTCAACCTACTGGTTGATTGAAAGTTTGTAAGTTTTTATAGCGGGAGAAGGTAACTCTGGTCGGAGGGCACTTTTCACGCGAGCTATCCGAATATTTGAATAATATGAGAAGTGAAATTGGGAAAGTTGTTTTGATAAGTATTATTGCCTACTCTTTCTGCGAGCTAATATGCTTTTTTGAGTTTTTATGGTGGGAGAGGGTAACTCTGGGTTGGAGGGCACCTCTCCCGACCTCGTGATTTGTTGAAAGTTTGTAAGGGTGCTATGGTGCGAGAAAGGATAACTCTGGACCGGAGGGTACCTCTCCCGACCAAGCGAGCTATTGAAAGGAGTGATGTTTGCACTACTGCAAAACAGCTAATTAACGGCGGTTTTTGGAGGGTTTTAACGGCGGTTTTTGAACTGCCTTTATATCGACCGCCGTTAAATTTTACGGCGGTTTTGAAAAACCGCCGTAAAAAAGTGGGATTTAACGGCGGTTCTGGAAGACATTTAACGGCGGTTTTGGAACCGCCGTAGAATGCAGCATTTTTACGGCGGTTTTTAGAAATACCTTCTAGAAAGTCTGTTTTCCAGAACGAATATTTTACGTCAGTTTTTGAGAACTACCTTCTAGAAAGTAGTAAAAAAAATTTTAAAAAAAAATGAAATGAAAGCAGGTGCACCAAAATCGCCAATAATGAATATTTTGAATATATTTATTATTTCAAATAAATAAATTAAGAATTAATACTCCAATATAATTAATAATTTCCATCAACAACATCCATGAACGGTTCAACACAAAAAACAAGAGACTAAAAAATAAAATGAAACATCTTCGCATTTCTAACTAAAGCGAACGCCACATCGAGACCTCGTACGAGCTAACTGTTGATCCCGGGACCAGAATCGAGGCTTCTTGCTTGCTCCATCTCCCGTCCCTTAGTACCTTTATCTTTTACAAATATAATCCTTCAATAAAATGAAAGCCCGATTGCTGCAAAAGCCGAGCTATCTTCTACTGAAGTTGTATCCTCGTTATATATCTCCCAAGACCACAACCGAGGATTAGCTGCCAACATTTGAATTTTTGAAGTTTGCCTCCCAACCTTTGCAGTGTTAAAGACTACACTTCTGCAGTCGGGAAGAATGTTAATCGACCAAGCAGGTAAATTGTAGTGCATGTCGTTGAAAATCACTCTTACAGACGAATTACTATCGAAGTTTGAAAGAAAAGCCGCGCATTTACCTGGCCCGGATGAAAATACATAAGCCTGAAAAAAAACAACAGAAAATTACTTTTTAAAAAAAAATAAAAATAAAAATACTACAAATTAAAAAATAGAAGTTTTTTTAACAGAAGAACCTAACCTGCTTATACTTTCCTAATGAGGTAACGTTCGGGTCCGACGAGACGAGGGCATTTTCACAAAGCTTAATCGCCTTGTGCAGCTCCTTTAAATGACCATATTTCGGTTCCCTAATCAAACRTGAAAAAAGTTTTATTTATTTATTTTTATTTTTTTAATTTCTTGTTTAATAAAATTTTATTAGTTTTATTTAACTCTTAGTTTCATATCATGAAAGTAAACCTTAGAAATGGACAAAAAAGTAAAGAACAAGCATAACCCTTTTGAGCAAATTGCATTTGGAAATGACACAGATGAAACAATCCATGCTTCATAGAACAATCTTACCAGGTATATATCTCTTTTAGTTGCTGATGCAAAACAAGCTTTCACTAAATCAATGGATTCTGAATCAGAAGGTGGAGTCAATGCATCCTGTAGTAATTAATCATCACTGTTTCTGCAGATATTCAAAAAAAAAAAGAAAAAAAGAAAAGAAAAAAAAAATAAAAGGAGAGGAAAAAGGGAATGCTGAAATGAATTATCCAAAAAGAATGTTGTCAAGACAAAAAAACCTTTGCAGATAGTAAGAGAGAGACTTGGAGATTTCAGTTGGTTATCCAAGAATGGTGTGATAAGAGTCGCACCAGAGCCAAGGGCAATATTTCCAACACTTTCATATGATCCAACAGCGTCATACATACGTGAAGACAAAGCCTTTTCCTTTAGGATTTTCCGAAAAAAGAAAAAATGGATAGAGTGATTAATTTGCTAGCAGAAAGATTCGAATTAATATTCAAACTGAAATGACGAGTAGACTTACCCTCATTCTCGAGGCCACCCAAGACATTGAAAGCATTATATATAATATGAGAAAAATTATTTCTTGTTGCAATGATAGAGGAACTAGACTAGACCAAATAATTAAAAATGGCCAACTATCACCAAAATTCAAATTGAATAAAATCAACCAATGGCAGAAAAGACTATTATATATTTCAAGAAAACAAACTCTTCAAACACAGTCAATAAGTATATGCAGAGTTCGAAGAAACAAAAAGCTTAAAACTGATAGGTGTATGCCAATAAGCGATTCTCACCAAAGACAAGCTAAGGTATTCATTTCATACCAAAGAGTATTCAAATATATTGACACTCCAAGCCCCCAAAGCTCATACATACAATGTGCACAAAGGAAATATAGCTAACCGTAAGATCCGAGCATTACTCGTCAACGCATCATTTAAGCGAGCCTAGAATCAAACCATCTCTAGAATTGCAGCCATCATGAGTCGAATTACGCCAACGAACCAACATATTGGTGAACCACGAACTGAAACTGAACCCGAAGTCAAGGCCCGAAAGCCATCTACGTCGCCTCCGCCTTCTTTGACGAGAAGCCGCTGAGTGTGGGGTTGGAGGACGGGACTTCGAGTCAGCGTTCCGTCTCTGCCGACACTCTATCGAGACTTGTCGCCATTGCCAGACGTGCATACGGGCCAAAGTTCAGGCCTCGCCAGAAACTCCAGGCTGAAGCCCGATCGGAATCCACATCCTCCATCGCCGTTAATTTTTGAGCCAGATCCACTGACCAGAATTCAATCGAGAGTCGCGTCGCGATGAAACCCTTACAGCCGCCACCGATTGCCATCGCCTCGTCTGCCAAACGGAGCAGCACCTGCACCGCGTCTCAGTCGCCGAAGCCACCGGCGTTATGAACCAGCCAAGCTCTCCTTAAATTCCGGAATTCCGTCGATAGACCCAGCGTCTGGAAATCAGCGGCATTAAAAAGCTGGTACCTGACGACAACCTCGGCGGTGGC
>BMAC01000742.1:345912-376567 GCA_014905375.1 Phtheirospermum japonicum
TTAAATACTTTTTTACGGCGGTTTTCCAAAAAACCCCCGTTAAATCGGTCATTTAACGGCGGTTTTCATAAAACCGCCGTAGAATCGTCTATTTTTACGGCGGTTTTATGAAAACCGACGTTAAAACTGAGCTAAATTAACAACGGTTTTTAAGAAAGCGCCGTGAATTAACAAGTATGCACGGCGGTTCCTTAAAAACCGACGTTAATTATTTAATACGTTAATTATTGCGATAGATTTAACATCGGTTCTATGAGAACCGACGAGAATAAGATGACATTAACGGCGGTTTCATAGAAACCGCCGTAGAATAGTACGCTGCCATGTCACCGATCCTCGTCCTTATCAAGCAATAATTTTGGGTCGTTGATCAGTATCTGATCCAATGATCTGGATTAAATATTAAATCAAAAAATAATTAAATTAAATAAAAAATAAAATAAACTAAAAATCTAAAAACCCTAATCTACTCCCAAACCTCGTCAAAATTCCCGTACCAAAAATCGGCGAGCACCTCTCCTCTCTTCGATCCTCGACTGGGCAGTCCGAAGGGTGTAAACTGGCGAACGGCACCCGGCGACGGTGATCGTGGGGCATCTGCGAGGTGGCTCGACTGGACTCGGGTCCGATTGAGCGGAGTCTCCTTCTCCTTCCCCAAATTTCAGAAATCGGGAAATGGCGAACGGCACGGCAATTCGGCGGTGAAGGTGCCGACAAAATGGGCGGTGGTGTTCGGGTTCTGGCGGCGAATCTTCCTCCGTCATCGACCCAGAAAACTCGAAAATTATCGGCGGCAGGTGAAGCGACGATGGCCAGCGGCTGCGGCGGCTTCTCCGGCTCTGCGTACTAGGATGGATGACTGGAACGCGGCTGGATTCGATTTGTGGGTCGGCGATTGCAATGTTGAATCGGCGGTCACCTCTCCTTAAATTCCGGAATTCCGTCGATAGACCCAGCGTCTGGAAATCAGCGGCATTAAAAAGCTGGTACCTGACGACAACCTCGGCGGTGGCCGGCGGTTTTTCCAGAACCGCCGTGGATGAGGCGCCTTTGTATCTACTTTCTGCAGTAGTGTTGTGGATGTTATGATGGGAGAAGATAGTTAGTACATCTCTCTCGGTCAAAGGGTTTTGAAAAAATTGTGTTTTTGTGATTATTATGGCGAGGAGAGGGATAACTCTTGAATTGGAGGACACCTCTCCCGCAAGATGATTGAAAAGTTGGGTAATGATATAGTTGGGTAAATTATTTCTATTGATTGAAATTTTGTTTGCGCGAGTTTCATTTTTTATGGCTGTGGTGGATAGTTGTTGAAATATTGCGAGCTAATGTGTTTTATGTGCTCGGGATCTAATCTTGCATGTTTCCAGATGGACAGTGTGATGGGTATTACTACTTCTTTTCAATAAGGGAGAATGATAGTAAGAGTAACTAAATCGAATGACAAATAAAGTTGACAAGTGTTTATACAGAAATTACGAGCTAGAAAGCGATAAAATGTTTAAACAGTTTTTTCAGAAGTTGTGGCAGGATGATCTGTGGGGGCTGGCTCAGATGCCGGAGTGACAGTTAGCTCGGGCGCAGAAGTGTTGGCCGGTTCTGGTGTGGGTAGTAGGTCGTCTAGAGGCGTCTTCAGCTCGGCGTACGCTCCCGCGGATAAGGCCGCCCGACTCTGGCAGGATAACCACCACTTAGCATCAATGGGTTGTTGCCAGTCGCCTTTGAAGGTGCTAAACGGCGTCATCTTGTTGATAAGAGCCTCGGCGTTAGGGGAGCTGGAGATGTTTAGAGCAGCGATCTCCTCTTTGATCATGCTCGCCGCTGAACTGACCCATTCTGCAGCACCACCTGCCATCAGCCCGAAGTAGATGGAAGACTTCTCGTATGCCTTCACAACTTCTTGTCGATAGGCTTCGATGAACTTTATGCCTAGCTCGCTGAGGAAGAAACTCTTATGGCCTTCTGTTACACCCTCTTCCCGAGCTGTTTTGAGGAGTTCTGGGAGCCTTTGTTGATGAAGGGCGAGCTCTCCTGTTGTTTTGCTGAGCTCTTCTGTCTTTTTTCTTAGCTCGCTGTTCACGCCAGTGGCCTCGTCCTTCAGGCTGTTGATCTGGTTCTTGGAAATGGTTATCTCCTCATCACGAGCTTTCAATAATTGGAGTGTTCTGTCCAACTCCCCTTGTGTCAGTGAAAGCTGTCGGGTTTGCTGCTCAGCTTGAGTAGTCAGCTCGTCAATGGTTTTCTGGAGGTCGCTCGCCGATGAACGAGCTACGAACTCCTCCGAAAATTTAGCGAACAGAGGCTTCAGCTGCAATCGTTACATTTTATGAGTATTGATCTATAGCTAAGTGAGTTATGGAATGAGTTATGGGCAAGGATCTTTTGTTTATACCTGCTTAAGGGCGTGCTCGCTGAGAAGAGCTTCAATGTCGTCAGCATCATCCAGCTTTGTCAACACTTTGCCCAGGCTAGATGCGCTAGTCGAAATTGGCACCGGGCCCTTGCGGGGGCGACGTTTTTTCAGCTATGGCGGGCTGGGGCTAGGGCTTCTTGCCGTCAGGTTCTTAGGAGCATCATGAAGAGGACGTTTGCCTCTATTTTTACTAGGTCGCTTGATTAATTGGACATCTTCTTCTTCCCCGCTGGCTGCCCCAAAGGCCTGTTGTGTGGCCTCGCTCGCGTTGGCCGGAGCGGGAACAGGGCAAGCTTTGGATTGAGGGGAGGGTTGTTTTTGTTCCTCTTCAGTGCGGGTCGCCGCACAGTTCTTGATGAACGCCACTGCATTAAATAGAGAGATTGTTATTATTTGGTTTATGCTATAAATGGTAAGGTGTAATTATGAAACCTAAATCACCTACCAAATTCATCATCGGTGATGGCGAGATCTGGTGCCACTGGGAGAGAGTCAATGCCCACGTAGCGAGACATGTCGGATCGGCTGGTGAGAAGTGTTATATCAAATGGGTGTTTGCTCCATTCCTTGAGCTGATCAAAGTATTTTTTATATAGACGGGGACACTCTTTGGAAGTGGTTAGCTTGTATTGTTTGGGAGTACGGTTTTTTAGTTCGGTTATGAAAGGCCAATCTTCGGTGTTAAAGACAAAGAAGAAGTTCTTTCTCCACTCGTGGACTTTGTTGGGGGGATTTATAAGAAAGCGAGCTAACCCCGACCGAGGGGGGAGATAGAAATAGTTTTGTTGGTAGTTTATCTGGAAGCAAAAGTGGAAGAAGCCTGGGTCAGGATTTGTGTTGTAATATTCACACAGTAAGAGGTATCCAGCCAGATACTTCATAGAGTTGGGGGTTAATTGTAAAGGCGAGATGTTGTACAGGTTGGAGATTTCGATGTAGAAGGGGTGAGCTGGAAACCTGAACCCCGCTACTAGTAGCGTGTCAAAAAGGGTGATATGGTTGGGCGGAGGTCGCAGGGGGTCTACGTGTGGCCCTTCGGGTAAGACCATCTTGGCGGTTTTAGGTAGGTTGAGAATTCTCTTAAATTTCTCTAATTTGGGGCAATCGGGTAGTATCCAATAGTTGTGTTTAATTTCTTTGGTTGTATGGGAAGAGAAAGGTAGGTCGCTGATGGATAGGGAAGGGGCTACAGTTACAGGGTTCTCCCTAAAGTGTTCGCAGGGTGGAGGTTTATTGGATATGGGTAGAGGGATACCCTCTGGAATAGGTGTAAGGGATAACGATGAAGAGGAGGGAATTTCGAGGAGGTTGTCTTTTGAGGTTTGAGTTTCAGAGAGGGCTATGGTTTGGTCTTGAAGCTCCGACCAGTTTTCATCACCTTCTGGCTCGTCACGGAGGCCGGAAGAAGGTAAGAGGGGTTGTCTTTGCCTATTTTCGATTATAAAAGGGTTTTCAGAGGGATCGAAATCAGGGGAAAGAGTTGAATTTTGTGAATTATCGGTGGGGGATGCTGATACCATCGAGAAATAAAATATATTCAGGGGAGGGGGTAACACAGAACAAATATATCTCAGCAAAAGGCAATTGTAGATCTAATAGTATGATTAAAATTGTTATTTAAGGAGATATGGGGACTTACACATTTTTGACGAGCTGTAGGTCGTTGGTGAACAGTAGAATGATGTGAGAGCCTTGAACGATCGTGAGTAGTTAAGCTTTTTTGCAGAGTGAAAATGGTGATTTTTTAGTTGGAATGGCGTGAAGTGGTAAAGTGAGGGAGGTGAAGAGGTTTTATGTGTTGGGAGGCGAAAAAGTTGATAGGACAGATAGGAGCGAGATTTATTAGGGTTTATTTGAGGAATGTTTTGGGCCATTAATTCCTTGGCCCACTGGATTTATTATACTCCGAGAATATAAGGGTGTGACGCGTGTCTGGCAAGAGAGCAGACTGCATTTAATGAAGCATAAATGAGATGGGATGTGGGAAGAGAAGCGTGTCTTGACTTTATGGTTCGTTTAATATTGCGATTATTGAGGCTAGTTGTGGCTGCAGGTCGTTGAAGAAGTGGTATATTTTCAGGTCGCCCATTGTAAAATCTTGAGATATAACTTGGGGACTTGTGCGTATGAGGTCGTTCGGTACGTTAATGATTGTGTGATTCAGATTGCCATAATTGAAGGATATTTGATTAAAGGCTGGAGGTTGTTTTCCAGAAGGTGATCGAAAGAGTGAGCTCGGGGCGTTGGCCTTTTGTAGGTCGCAGGTGTGGTTAATGATCTATAATGGATTATTGATATTGTTGCTCGATGAGATCGAGCTGGGTAATTTTGAAATATTATTTTATGAGGTAAAGTGATGGTTTGTGTGCATATGTTGTTTGTGTTTATTTGATTTCATGTTCACATGTCCTACCTGATTTCATACCTCAATCAACTAGAACATGGGGGACTAGCTGATGTGGACCAAAATGTCTATATATGATATTACGTGATGTGTATGGTTATTTTTGGAAAGTGGTACTATCTTTAGGAGAGGGTGTGCCTCCTGGGAGATGGGCGAGCTGTATTATGTCTTTGAGAAGTGAACGAGCTGAAGGCTGTTCTTTAAAAGTAAGCGAGTTGATGTGTCTGGAGTAGTGACCTGTAGTATGAGGATGAGTTCTCATATAGGGTCGTGATCTCTGGTGGGTTGGGCTGAGTATTTGAGCCTGATTAAAAGTTTAAATATGTGTATGGGCCTAGTGGGCTGTATGCCCGGGCTTATTTCGGTAATATATTGAGATGTTTATTGTTTATGGGAACTTGCTATATATGAGAAGTCCTAATTGAAAGTCGGTTATAGAGTTGTGATGAGAATGGAATTCTTGTTATGTAAGGTAACCCTAGATAGTGGAGGATTTCTTCTATCTCTATAAAAGGGGCTTCTGTCTCTTATTTTATGATCATTATAACGCCATTATTATTATTTCACCGCATTATTTACATTGAAAAGAGAGAGAGAGGAGTTTGATATCGCTTATTAACTTAAGCATCGGATGGGCCTTAACGGGCTCGAAATCCGACCCGTTCTAGGCATTGTTTTCCAGGATCGGCGAGGTCGCTGTGACGGTTGTGGAAGGCTTTAGAGGTCGCTGAGACGTATTTCATCATCAATTCAGGTCGCTGATCTCTTCTGAGGTTAGTACCCCCTATATTTGGTAGTTCAACTTTTTGGACTAAAATTTATATATGTTAAATACTCACCATGCGCTATCGTTTGCTGATTTAGCTTCAAAAATCAGGTCTGGGAGCACTTTAGCTGCTTCACTAGCAGAAATTGTTGGTGCTGGCATTTATTTTTACAGAAATTGTTAATCAATAAAAGATTTTTATAAATGTGTTGCAAATAAACAATATGGCATATTGAAAAGCAATGAACAAGAAAGAAATGTGAAAACTGACTTTTACTGACCCAGTTCCTATAGAAAAGTTCGTTATCAAGAAAGGCTGATCAAATGTTAAGTATACACAAGGGACAACTTTAAAAAACTACCTCTGAGATATACAGTATTTACTCACACACACACACACACACTTTGTTTACGTTTTAGCCCAACGGTTAGTTGATCTAACGGAATTTGTTGGCTTTGTCAAACATTTTACAATTACACATCTTAGTTTTTCAAAAATTTATAGTAGCTCCAACTCTTCATCTGTCTATTTGAATTATATAGAAAAACTGAGGGATGTAGATGTAAAAACACGTAAACCCCTCAATTCTTCTTCCTTAGCTCGTTTCACCCCCCGGTTATGTTGAGCATTCTCTTTTGCTTCAAATGCATCTCTTTCCCTTTTTTATCTCATGATCATATGAACCACCTGCAAAGAAGATCAATTTGATCATTGTCTTGAAGCTGCTACCTTATTAGGCAAATGAGAGGAACTACCATAAGATTAAACATGAAACTTGAATGCACGGATCTGCTAAGCCTGAAAGTGTCGTCACATTGGAGGGAAAATTTCATTTTTAGTACATTATGTTGGCCACTTTCCTGAAAAGGTACGTGATGTTGTCCAGCATCAAACTACATCTATTAAGTTGACAAATTCATCAAATATGGTACAAAAAAGCCCAATCGGGCTTTGATGCTTACGTGGCATGATTATTTAATTTTTTTTTTATCATTTTTCATTTAATTTTAAATATAAAATACAGGCAAAAAGTCATTTTTGCCCTTCTTTTTCATTTAATTTTCTTTCTTTCTTTTCATTGTTCAAATTAAGAACCTTCTCAGCCCTAATGACTAGACCCGTGTTCCCCTTTTTCTTCTCCGATCTTTTTCTAAAATCGGTCGCCTTCCTCTGCGACTTGAGTCTCCGGCGGCTCCAACAATTAGCGGCTCGGAAGAGAGCAACTGTAAGGAGACTTTCCGAGACGGTGTGCCGGTGCCCCTCCAAGTGCGATGGCTTTTCTCCTTCCCAATTTTAGAAATCGGGCGACGTAATCCCCATCGCCTTCTTCAAAAATCAACGGCTGTGGTGGCGATCGGCTGGCGAGGCAACAAAAACTGGTGCGTGAGACGGAGATGGCGTGGGTGGTGGTTTGGCCGGAAATTCGTGTTGGGAGTTCATGATTGTTGGAGATGGTGAGGGTTCCGATTAGGCTTGTGGTTGCTGTGGTTGTTTGGGCCGCGGGTTCTAATTTTTGTTGTGGAGTTTCTGGAGATGGTCGGTTTTGCTCGATTTTTTGACAACGCCGGCTCTGACAACGGCTAACCGTTTGTAGTGGTGACTGGAAAATTGGGGGCCAGTCGGGACTGGTGGTGGTGATGTTTTCGGCCGCGATGATGACTGGAATTGAGCAGGCAGTTGGGCTTCGACCAAGAGTTGGTTCGTGACCGATACGACTAGAAATCGGCGGCCTATTTTGGGTTTCGATGGCTGTTGGAAATGGAACTATACGATAGAGATTTGATTGGTTACCGGTATCGAAAGGGTTGCCGACGGTGAAGAATTTCTGTTTGAGAAATATTAGGAATACGAGGATTGTGCAAGGAATTTTTGTAGGGAATGAATTTTTGTAGGATTGCTGTAAATTGTTTGTGCAAGGAATTTTTGCAGGGAATGAATTTTTGAAGAATTTGCAGGATTACTGTAAATTGTTTACAGGGAATGAATTTTTGTGTGTTCTATGATTGTGCAAGGGTTAACAAAGTACATGAGTGATTAGAGATAATCTCATTAAATCATAGATTAAAGAGACATGTGTGTATTTTATATGAAAAGGAAGGAAAAGAAAGAAAAAGTCATTAAATCATTGCAAGGAAAAGAAAGAAAAAAAATAAATGAAAAAGAAGGGTAAAAATGACTTTTTGCATGTATTTTATATTTAAAATTAAATAAAAAATGATAAAAAAAAATTAAATAATCATGCCACGTAAGCATCAAAGCCCGATTGGGCTTTTTTGTACCATATTTGATGAATTTGCCAATTTAATAGATGTAATTTGATGTTGGCCAACATTACGTACCTTTTGTGGAAAGTGGTCAACATAATGTACTAAAAACTAAACAAAATGAAATATCAACAGAAAGACAAGGGCAGGCGAGATTAGCATTTAAAGTCTTTCAAGCAATCTGTTAATTCATCTCCACGTTTTTCACAAATCGAATAATAAAAAGAATGTTAATGTAATAACATCAAAATAACTTAGACATGGTATAATATATTCTAACACAACCCATCGATTTCCCGTTTAATATAGACAGTTTCTTAAACATATAATCTAAGATGTGTATTACAGCTTTCAAAGGGAAAGAAAAACAGACAAAAAATAAATAAATAACACAAGAAAATGACAAGATGTGAATATTAAAAGGTACATGGACATAGGTAATGGGATTAACACCATTTCTGTCTTACATCTTGAACCCATCAGACATGTAAACCTCCTTAAGGTTTGATATCCTCTGATTAAAGGCAACCATTCTCCCAGCGTCATAATCTTTTGCGAGCACTTATTGGTCTGCAAGAAATATAGTATGCTAAAATAGTGTTGACAAAATCATACAGAAGATATTCGAACAAAAATAAGGAGATTATAGATTAACTGCATTCTCCAACAGTAACAAACAACAGAAGTCATATCTCCACAAGCACATTTCTTAGACTGAAGTGATTTTCTAAATGTTAAAACATGAAAAGTCAAATGTTATATATATGTAGCTGATACGGCACTAAAATTCCATACGTGATATATGTGGGTTTTCATGGTAAGCGACCTCATTTCCTGAAAGGAGCATTTCTTCTGGGAGCTGAGCAAGCTGGTTGGTTTCTTATGGGTGGTGAGCGAGCTGGTTTCAAGAGTAGCGACCTGAAGTATGAGGATGAATTCTCATATAGGGTCGCGACCTCTTATGCTTGTGTGTTGGGCGCTACCTGTTGAGCTCGGTCAAGGGCTTTATAAATATCAGGCCCAAATGGGCTTATATGGATGATCTTATGGGGTCCCGACGAACTATATGGAAAGAATAACAGGCTTAGGCCTATTCTAGTAATTTAAGCGAAAGATCTATTATTTATGGGAACTTAGCATAGAGGAGAAATCCTAATTCTAAGTCGGTCATGGTATTTATGGAATTGTGGTGGGAGAAGGAAACCCTGTCTTGGGGGACACTTCTCTTGTCTCTATAAAAGGGGTGCATGCCTCTCTTTATTTTTAAGTTGTTTTATCCAAAGCTAGCATTGGCATTGAGAGCTCTAAGTTGAAATCATTGTTCTTGACGGATTGATCTCTAAATTATCTCTCGCACTATCTGACTTAAGCATCAGAGGACCTTCGCCGGGTCTGTCACCCGACTCGGCTGAAGTTGTTGTTTTGTTGGATCGGCTAGGTCGCCAAGGGGATTTTTGGAGGTTTATCAGGTCGCTGTGACGTATTTGGAAGCTGTTTCAGGTCGCTGATCTCGGATTTGAGGTTAGTGCCCCCTATTCTTGGTAACCAATCATTTTGGTTTTATCAAGTGGCACCGTCTGTGGGAAAGAGGGACAACGAGTCCTTGAGCGAAAGGCGTGAGAAAATTCACAAACGCAGCATGAAAGACAAAAACATACTACCCAGAACCTAGGACTTTGGTTCTGGATCAAACAAACTGAAGAAGAAGAACAAGATGGTGGATATCAATGAAGAAGAACTAGTAAAAGACGGACAAACACCTTCTCAGGCGGAACCAGCAGTTCAGAGTTTGGGTGGCGCACCGCCGTCCTCCCCAAAGCAGCTTAATGGAAAGGAACCGATAGAAAATTTTGAGGCAAAGACGTCGGAGGTAGTACCACAAAAGATGGTTCAGATAGGGACGAAAGAATTGAAAGATTTACCCAAGGATAAGCCCTGTTAAATCAAAAAGGGATTCTTAGATGGGCTTATGGATTTCGTTCCTCTGGAGAGGCAGGACAAACTGAATAAGTACCTAGCCGGCGAGCAGGAAGAAAAATCGACAACCATAAAGACAAAACAAAGCGGAAGGTCTCTATCTAGGAGATCTTCTCATGGGAGGAAAGGCTGGGGTAAACAAAAATGTGAGGATTCTTCCAGCTCTACCTCATCCACGGAGTCTTATATCCGTAAGTATAAACATAAGGGGAAAGGGGTGAAGATAAAGTGAAACCATTATAAGCGTAGAGGTCATCAGCATAGTAGACATACCAGTGAGAGTGTAACACAAACCTCGGGTACGGATGGTGAATCTCGAGACAAGTCGCGTAAGAGTCGGAGCGAGTACCACGAAGGGAATGGTAAGAATGAGGTGGGGCAAGTAAATAAGGCGTTTAGAGAGATGCAGGAGGCCCTGTTAAAACTACAAAAACGAGTGGAAGGAGATAAGTTCGATGGAGACAAGGGGCATCCCTTTTCGGATGATATGTTGCGAGCTACGATGCCTAAGACGTATAAGGCATTAAAGTTTAAATATCGCGGGATGGCGGATCCAGTAGAGCATTTGCAGCTCTTCGAGAACGCGAGGATGTTACATAGCTATACAGATGCAGTGGCGTGTCGAGCCTTTGTATCTACTTTAAGAGGAATTGCGCAAAACTTGTTCTATCAGTTGTCGCGAGGAAAAATTACTAGCTTTCAGGTGTTGCGAGCTGATTTCTTGAAATAATTTTCCAGTGTGAGGCAGAATGCGAAGACTGCACAGTCGCTTTTTACTATGGTGCAGCGACCTGATGAAACGTTGAAGCAATATGTTAACAGGTTTACCAGTGCCACTCTAGAGGTACCTACTTCTACAGATGAGATGAAGGCGAGAGCTTTATATCAGGAATTGAGGAGAGATAAATTACGCAAGTCTTTGGTAAAAAAGGAGGCACGAACATACGATGAGGTTTTGGAGAGATGCCATAAATACATACAGGTGGAGGAAGTTGAAGAGGAGCATCAGGTGCGTTTTAGTAGGGAGGTCGTGGATGCAGGAGGTAGTGTTTTTAGGAGGGAAATAAGAAGAGAACCCAGAAGGATAGTGTGCGGGCTCTTAACCCCGAGTCCTTCGGTTAGCGAAAAGCCGGAGATAGATATGCGAAACTGGAGGAACGAAGATTTCACACCACTGGCCTACCCGCGGGCTAAGGTGTTTACTATCATGGAGCGCTTGGTACCCAACGATATTAAGTGGCAAAAAAAATCGCACGCCGATCCCTACTAATCCCAAGTCTGAATTCTTTCACAATAACTATGGGCACTCCACGGAGAGGTGCAAGCACCTTAAGGAAGAAATCGAGAGGCTCATTAACGCTGGGCACATGAAAGAAGTCATTTACAGGGATAGAGAGCCGAAGGAACTAGGGCGACCATTGCCCCCACCACCACCGAGGGACCCGCCTCAGAATCAGGTCGCGAGATAGACACAACAAGGAGGGCAGGGACATATTGGCCCGAGAAGAAACAAGGGGAGGATAAACATGATCTCGGGTGGACCAACGGATGGTGACACCAATAGTGCGTGGAAGAAGCATGTTAAGTCAGCTCGCTCGGGAACGTGGGAGGTCACTAGTGTGAGTCGACGACCTCAGATGGTTGGGCCAGTCATTTCTTTTGGTCCTAATGAGCGACGCAGGCTGCAAGAGGATCATAATGATGCATTGGTAATCGAAGCTGAGGTGGCGGGGTACGACGTCGGAAGGATTTTTGTAGATAATGGGAGATCGATAAATATAATATATACAGATTATCTTGAGCAAATGAAGTTGGAAACCAAGGTGCGACCTGTGAATACGCCCATATATGCGTTTAATGGGGGCACAAGTAATTACGAAAGGAGAGTTGACACTAACAGTGGTATTGGGGAAGGATGAGTTGTAAGTAAGAAGGAATTTGAGGTTTTCGATAGTCCGGGGGAGGTCAGCATATAACGCCATATTAGGTCGGCTTGCCCTAAATGCATTCCAGGCAGTAACCTCGACCTATCACATGCGTATCAAGTATCTAGTGGGAGATAGAGTGAGAGAGGTTATTTCTGAACAACAGGTCTCAAGATCGTGTTACCAAATGACGGTCAGGAAAGGGTTGATTGAGAACAAGCGTGGAAGGGATAATGATTTGCCAGAAGGGGTACTTAGCGTGAAGAAGGTGAAAGAACAGGAGAATTATGTTCGGCCACATGAGGACTTGATTGAGATTTCATAAGAGGAAGGTTGCCAGGAGTATACTACGAGGGTGGGGACCTTGATGGCTGAAACACTGAGGGACGACCTAGTGAAGTTATTGAGGGAATTTGGGGACGTCTTCGCTTTTGGGGATGGAGAGTTAACAAGAGTATCTCCGGAGGTCGAGCAACATCATTTAAATGCGAACCCGGAGGCGAGGTTATTCAAGCAAAAGAGGAGGCATTTTGGGCCTGAGTTGGACAAGGTAATCGAGGAGGAGGTGAAGAAATTGTTAAAGGCAGGCCACATTCGTGAAATTCAATTTCCTGAGTATTTATCTAAAGCCTGTCCAAAGGATCATTATCCTTTGCCGCGGATTGATCAATTGGTGGATTCAACTTCAGGGTGCGAGCTACTAAGTATGATGGACGCTTCACAGGCGTATCACCAAATACCTCTTGCAAAGGAGGATCAGCCCAAGGTGAGCTTTGTTACTTCTACGGGAACTTATTGTTTTGTATTCATGCCCTTCGGTCTGAAGAACGCTGGAGCGACCTACCAGAGATTGGTGGATCGAGTGTTCAAGGACCTATTGGGGTCCACTATGGAAGTCTACGTCGATGACATGTTGGTCAAAAGCAAGAAAGCAGAATACCATGTGGAGGATTTGAGGAAAACATTCATTATATTAAGGCAGTACGGGATGAAGCTTAATCCAAAGAATTGTGCGTTCGGTGTGCGGTTCGGAAAGTTTTTGGGGTACATGGTGACAGAAAGGGTCATTAAAGTTAATCCAGAAAAGGTGCAAGCTGTTTTGGAGATGCCACACCCTCGAACGGTACAAGACGTGCAGGTACTTACAAGTCGCATTGCTGGTCTTAGCCGTTTTATTTCTAGGTCGGCAGAGAGGGGTGTCCCATTTTTAGGGCACTTCGGAAAGGATCCAAATTCGAGTGGACAAAGAAAGCAGCGGAGGCATTTGAGGAATTGAAGAAGTATCTGGCTGAAATACCACTATTGACTAAGCTGATGCCTGGGGAAGACATGATCTTATATATATCAGTAGGGGAGGTCTCAGTGAGATCGGTGCTGATCAGAGAAGTTGCGGGCACGTAAAAACCTATTTATTATATCAGCAGGATGATGCGGGGTGTTGAGCTAAGTTATTCCAAAATGGAGAAAGGGGGTTTCGCGTTGATTTGTACAGCAAGGAAATTGCAGTCATACTTTTTGAGCCACAAGGTGAAGGTGCGTACTAATTTAGCTCTCAAACAGATCCTGAGTAATCTAAATGTACCCAAAAGGTTGGTGAAGTGGGCTGTGGAGCTGAGCGAGTACGATGTGGTGTATGAACCAAGGGTAGCTGTCAAAGCGCAAATGTTGACGGATTTTTTATAGGAGATGGTACGTCCATCTGATTCGAGTGATAAAGTGAAGGCATGGACATTATATATCGATGTCTCGACTATGGTATCGGGAGTAGGGCTTGGAATTGTGTTAACTAGTCCGTAAGGAGAAAATTTGGAGTCCGTAAGGGTGCTATATTTTACAACTCGGGAGACCTACCGAATTCCGATCTGGTTATTGCAAGGTCTGGGTCAATTGGACGAGAGTCAATTCCTACATATCGAAATACTTTGAACCGGCTGGTGAGTAGCACCACGTTGAATGGGCGCTTACTCCATTCCGCGAGCTGGTCAGAGTATCTTTTGTATAAGATGGGTAAGTGTTGGGGTCTAGGAATTTTGGCTTGTTTTGGGGTGTGGTGTTGCAGCTTCGGAAAGGGCCATTCCTCAGTATTATGAATAAAGAAGAAATTATCCCTCTAGTCAGGAACCTTATTTGAGGGGTTCACTAAGAACCGGGTTTTGCTAGTGCGAGCAGAAAGATAAAAGGAATGTCTCTGGTATTTTACTTGAAAATAAAATTGGAAAAAGCTGGGGTCAGGCTGAGTGTTATAGTATGTACATAATATGATATAGCCCTCTAGGAATTTCATGGAATTGGGAGTCAATTGTAAAAGGGGTATTTTGTACAAGCGGGAGATATCGATGTAGAATTGGTGTGGCGGGAATCTAAGTCCTTCTCTAAGCAGCTCGTCAAAGAGGGTTATGTGATCAGGGGAGGGTTTCATGGGGTCTAGGTGCAGGATGTCAGGTAAGACCATTCTAGCGGTCTCGGGGAGATTGAGGGTTTGTTGGAATTCTTCTAATTTTTCTGGTTCGGGGAGTAACCAATAGTTATCCTTGACCGCCCTGGTCGTTAGGGGTGGGGAATGCAGGTCGGCAGCATTTATAGAGGGTGCTAGAGTTACAGGGTTTTCTAAAAAATGTTCGCACGGTGGTGGGTTACTAGTTTTGTGCAGAGGAATGCCCTCTGGGATATTTACAAGGACTGAGGGGGCAGGAGAGGGGTTTTCTGGTATATGATGGTGTGGGCCCTAGTCTGGGCTTCTAGCTCCGACTAATGGACATCGCCTTCTGGTTCGTCACGGAGGCCGGAGGCACGAGAGGGGGCTGGTTTCATCTTCTCTCGAAAACGTAAGGGTTTTCAGTAGGGTTAGAGTCAGGGGAAAGGCTTAAGTTTTGAGAATAGGGGTTGGAAGAAGCTGGTTCGGTCATTTGTTTAATATCACAAGGGAAAAAGAAAATAACAACATGAAACACAACTCAGCAGATGCAACACATGTATGGCAGTAAATTTAAATTAATTGCTGGAAAGGGGAAATTCAGGAGACTTACCCATTTTCGGAGTCGCTGAGGTCGGTAATTAGTGGTGCGTTGCGGGAAATCTTCTATAAATGGGAGAGTAAGCGAGTTTTGTTGCAGAGCGAAAATGGCGATACTTTTGCAAGTGTTTTCTGTAAAGTGACGAGTAAGGGGAGGTGGAACGGTTTTTGTGTGTTGGGCGGCGTAAAAGTAGATGGGAAAGATAGGAGCGGGAAGTTGGTAGGGTTTCAATGAATGTTTTGGGCCTTTTATTTTGGGCCCACTGTGTTTATTATACTACGAGAAAATAGAGGAGTGACACGTGCCCGATGATTAACATGTATTCGTGGTTATTTTTAGTAGTATTTTAGTTTCTTCTTATTAGTGTTTTTGGTATAAGTTGGACCATTTAAGCTTAATTTTGTATATATTTAGACTTCCAGCTTATTTTACTATGTGTTGGTCTAAATTGATGAAAGATAAGTGATTATTTGTGGTTTTTCAATTTATAGCAAAGTAACCGGAATAGTTCAGCACGTAAAAGATGAATTATGATGATCCAGATTCAAAGATCGAGCTTTCCGGTGAAGAAGTAGCAAGAAATTGAAGCTGCCACACTTTCTAGAAGGGTTTTGCTCCTGTAACCGTTGTCGTTGAATCTAACGGTTACACTTTGCAGTCACTCCAACCGTTAGCTGTTACCGCTAACCCTTAACGGTTACTGACAACCGATGTTAATGATCAGAGTGCTGAATTCAAGAGCGAACGGTAACTTTCTATAACGGTTGCCTTATAACCGTTGTTGTCAGCCAGAAATGCAAAATAAAAATAGTTAACCGTTAGCGGGCCCATGAAGCAGCAGAACAAATTCTTCAGCCCAGTTCACGGGAAAAAACCTATAAATACCATCTTTAATCCATGTGTTAGGGGGTGCGAGGCTTGTAACCCTAAATACTTACCAAAAATATAATCCTAGGGTTTGGAGTCGGATCAAAAACACCAAAACGCAGAGATCGACGAGGAGATCAAAAATTCGACGACGACGAGTTCCGGAGCCCGTTCGACGCCGTTCAACCGTTTCTCGCCGAATTGTTGCGTTCCCTCTTCGGATTAGCCAAAGAGATTTCAGTTTCCAGTAGCCACAATAAGTTTTCTACAATCTTTTATTAGTTTCTTAATTTCAATTCTTAGTTTTTAAAACTTTCGAATAATATTTAGTTTACGTTCTTGAAGTTCTTTCCGTTTTTGAATTTGCTGAACCTATTTGGTTTATAATATTCAGTTAGATTCAGTTTTATATGTTTAATGTTGGTTATTTGATGATTGTTTGGTTGAAGATTGTTCATGCTTTAAATTTATTTAGTTTCTTCGTTAATCGTTAGCCGAACCGTTAATCGTTAGGTTAGTATACCCATTAGTTAATTGAATTAATTTTCTAGAACTCATTTTCTGAAATTGGATTCAATTTTACATTTGTTGTCAGCATATGTTCCTTAGTTTTAAAGTAGTTCCCGAATTATTTAATTTAAACTTTTTATTAGCTGATCATTTAGTTAATTTAACTAGGGTTAGTAAATTAGTTAATCATTTAGTTAGTCTGAATTGTTAGATTTCAATCTTGAGCAACCTGTTAGTCTCATTAGTTAAATTCATTAGTTTTCAGCATTCTGTTTTCTGAATTCTAGTTTAGTTTACGAATTAATTAATTTAGTTTACTAATTAGTTAATTAAGTTAATTAATCAAGTTTAGTTAATTTAAAATTTAATTAGTTAATCATTAGTTTAATTTTCAGTTAGTTAATTAGTTTAAATAACTTAGTTAATTTATTTGATAATCTAGTTCAAGATAATTAGTTTAATTAGATTTAGCTTTAATATAGCTTAGTTCATAATGGTTAATTCAAATTCTTAAAAAAAACCCAAATTGTATGTATAATTTATTTGCTTGAGAATTGAAGAGAAATATCCGATAAGACCGAACAGTTGTCCTCGAGAGAATCGACTCGAGGCAAACTCATCATCCTACAAGTTCCTCGTACTCTTACGAGCAAACTTACGTGTTTAATTAAATAATTTAAAAAGGGATGCATAAAAGTTTGGTTCAAAATTTTGGCGCCGTTGCCGGGGACAACGAATAGGAATTAAGGATATTTTTCATTTTATTTTCTTTTTGAATTATTATTTTCTTTACATTTTTGCACTTGGTTTTGGGATTTCTGCCATTTGGTACGTTGATGTGTTGTAAAGTTTATGCAAGGTAGACGATCACTTCGACGCGATCTTGCACCATTCATTGACAACACCATCGTTCAAACCCACCGAGACCAAGACCCATTTTTATTTTCGAGAACGTTTCTTCTACAGCAACTGATTTTGTGTGCGACCAAATTCCCAACACGATGTTAGGAGCACAATCAATTCGAAACAATGAGTCCCCACCGAGATCACCTCCATGCCAAATTAGAAATGGGTATGGGAGTGAGCCAATGATTTTGCAAGGACAACCACTACCACGAGCTTATTGGGCTGATTATCAGCAAAACGTGGAAAATGCGAGACAAGACGCGGGACAAAACGAAGGAATTAACCGGCAGCACAACGTGATCAATTACCAACCCAACATGGCGAGTATGAGGCAAAACGAAGAGATGAACAACAACGCTATTCGCCAACAAAACATCGAGAACGTGGCAATTAAGAACGAAGATTTTCTGCAGCATAACGTGTATGCTAACAATCAAAGGCACGTGAACGATTGGTTGGAAAATCAAGATCATGGTTACAAACAGAACAATTTCGGGAGGATATACGAGCACGAGAATAATTACGCATACAAGAGAGTTAATGACCGAGTTAGAGAACTAAGGGGAGATAGAGCACCTAGACAGCGCGATTTGGCGCGTCCTAAGGTTGCACCTTTTAGGTCCGCTATTGTTCTTGGACCAACCGCAAGGGAAGTGGAGATCAAACCGCACCAACTTAATTTACTCCTGACTTTTCACGGAGGAGCCCATGAAGACCCTTTGGCATTTTTGATCTATTTCGTTGATGAGGTTTGAAGATTTGTGATTCATGGCCTCAACCAAGAGGAGGTGCAAATGATTTTTTTCCCGTATAGCATGAAGGACAAGACGAAGTCATGGCTACTGTCCCTAGACCCTGGTTCATTGATTGACTGGGATATGATCAGCGAGAAGTTTTTAAACCAATACTATTCAGCACAAACAACAGGGCATCTTCGGAGGCAAATTGCCACCTTTGAACAGTTGGAGGGAGAGCTATTTCATGAAACTTGGGAACGTTACAAGACATTTTCGCAGGCTTGGCCCCACCACAACTATTCTTCGGAGATGACTAACCAATTTTTCTTCGATGGTTTATTGGACCATGGGAAACGAGAAGTAGATATAGCGGCAGAAGGAGACTTCGGAGACTTGACAGCCACCGAGGCAAGACGAGTATTGGAAAAGCAAAACAAGAAATCTAGACAAACCAACTCTCGGCCTCGTAAAATGAAGGTTCGTGAGATTTCCATTCCCGATCCTGATTTAGATGATGGCAAGTTAGTCAAAGCAAAATGTGAGGAGATATTTGACGAGAAATTAGCAGCTTGGAAAGCCGAGCGGGCGAGCAAGACCGCTGCACAGAAGATGACTGTAACTTTTAACCACTGTGGATCCCCCCAGCATTTAGCAGACGTGTGTCCAAACAACATTGAGCAGCAAGAGGACGTTAACGCGATCCAAAATTATTCGAATCAAAAGAAGTACACACCGCAACGTGACAATCCTCTCTTCAAGTGGGGCCCAGGAAATCCAAATCATGTGCCACCTGACCCGCAATATCCTCCACCACAATATGCTCAAGCACCATTGTCGCCTAAACAAAATAACTTTCATACGCAAGGGCAGGTGCCTACAACAGTTCAGTCAACGGATCAGCTATTGGTTTGGCAGCAGAATCAAGTGGCCGAGACTCTTAAAAATTGAGATGGACTCGCTGACTTTAGAAACGAAATCACTGACATGAAGAAGGCTATACTTGAGAATACAGCTGAGCAAAGGAAACTTGAAGCAGCAATGGGCCAATTATCAACTCACTTATCCAAACTCTCAGACGAAAAAGGTAAACTTCCAAGCCAAGCAGAACAGGCATCGGCAGTTCATGTCCTTCGCAGTGGGAATAAGATCGACAATGTCATAGTGGACCAGGATGAGGAAATTGTTCCTAAACTAGTAGACAAGCTACATAAATCCACCAATAGATATGTTCCTGCTTAATCAGCTTTTGTCTTAATACTATAAGTGCCCCCCTCATTATGAACTGCTTCATATTACTTAGAAACTGCTTCATATTACTTAACACCCCTCCTGCTTTTAGATTTTCATTAAATCCAGAATGATTAGAAAAGAGAACACACAAAAAAAAAAAAGCCAAAGGCTCCAGCTTAATCAGCTTTTGTCTTAATACTATAAGTGCCCCCCTCATTATGAACTGCTTCATATTACTTATTCAAGCACAGAAAGGGAAAACAACAACAATATTTCCATATAACAAAAGTGAATTCATGAGTAAAAATTTCTAATTACTCAATACAAAGTAATTTTCTTGGCCACTGTAAACTTCAAGTAAATACCCTATTCTATTATAGGCAAGCTTGGAGAACCAGCCATAGTCGAGCAGAATAAAACCATAATCTGCCAAATTCATAGCCAAGAGAATCAAGGGTCCTCACTTCGCTGATTGGGTGAGGTAAGATACTTTAGTTCTTGAGATGCCTGCAAAAGAAAACACGTTAAGCTAGCTAGGGATGCCCCTAGCTAAGACCCTCCGATGCTTAAGTCAATAACAGGCTTAGGAGGTAAGATATAAGCCAGATTCTAAGGTAAAATTACCATTCAAAAAACCTACCATTAGTCTTGGATCCTGTGCATATTTATACTAGTTGGCTTAAGTAAGCCACATTCTTGAGGACACGTGGAATGATCTGATGGTAGATGTTACTTTCAACGAGATGATCCACGGCCCGTGTTCGCTCGGGTCACCTCCTTAGTTTTTCGGGTCTAGAGTAGGGCCGGGTCGGACCTTGAAGTATCATTTATGTAAACTTGGGTCTTCTTTAGTATTTGGGTCCTTATCCAGTGAGCCTAACTCACTTCTTGAGTACTCGAGGCATTTAGGGTCCTTTTTAATTTAACCTTTTTTAGGGTCTAGTTTTAAAGACCTATATCATTACTCCCCTAGTTATTTTAGTATTTTGATACTATAATAACTTTGAGTAGACGATATCATTCCAAATACTCACAAGGTGTTCATTTTAAATAAGGTGAAGTACCATACATAAATATATATATATAATCAACCTCTCCATTGACGAAGTGAACTATTGTTTGAATTAACTCCATCATCTTTATTCTTGGAAGTGACACGTCATCACCTCATTGGTTCTTGAGGTGAGTCATAAAGTTGCTAGTAGAAAAATTCTATTTTACTCTTCATTCAATATTTTGTAATTTGTAATTTAAATAGTACTATTTGAGGAAATGACATTCCAACTCTTCCATTAAGAAACACACGGAACCCTTATGACAAAGTGGGCCTTCCAATTTTCCCAACTAAGCCCCACACAACTTTGACTTTTGAGTTTGAGCTTGCTCCTTACCTTTTAACCACTTAAAGGTACCCTACTAGCCATCATGGAATGAAATGATAGTCTACAGCCTGCATTAAGTGATCAAATAAAGTCCCTCTGCCAAGGAGGTGACATTACTTTCTAAAGGACAAGGTTTTATTTTTTTATTTTGCTTACAACACTTCGCTTTTTATAAAAATGATAACAAGTACAAGTTTTTGAGTCTTGAACCCATTTGTTCAAAATCACATTACCTTTTTTACTATCTTCACCAAATTTCTTCCTTCAGCTTTTTAAAAATTCTCATCCTTCCAAATCAGTTGCCCCTCCAAGGAAGCAAGCTTTTAAGTAAGCTACCTGATATAGGGAGTGAATTTCCATAATGTGTCTTTTGTAGACTTTTTGTTTTGTTTGTTTCATAGGTGAGTTTGAAATTTTCACCCAGCTGTTTCCAATCCTTGATTGTACTCTTTCTTTATATGATATCCCCAAAATCTCTGAGATTTAATCCACACCCTAAATAAAGTTTATTCTTCACCCTGGGATATGTATATATATTTGTGTGTGTGTATATATATATATATATATATATATATATATATATATATATATATATATACATATATATTTGTATATATATATATATTTACTCTCTTATATATAAGTGACTCCTTCACTTTGCTGCATCCAACCTTTTATTACTTTCACTTCAAGACAAAAGAAAATTTATTTACAGACCGGCTTTTTATCCATTTTCTTGACCCTTCTTCTCTTCCTAAGGTAAACTTCTTACTCTTTTACTATTTCGACGTTTTCTTTATTCATTTGTCTTCTATCATGTCAATAACTTCTAGCTCCACGCCATCTAATATAGTTTCAGAAACGGGTAGCCCCTCATGCTTATTTCAATTTTCAGAGATGAGAGTTGCAAATACTCGTAACATCACCCACTTAGGAAATAATGAATCTTCTCCGGACACGAGCCATGACCTTAATTGCCCATGGTTTTCCCTTTGTACCTCCATTAAAAATGATGAAGCAGAAAATATTCGAAATAAGGTTTTCATCCCTTCGGCTTATAAAATCATCACCCCTGGCCCCGATGATCGGATTGACAAACCTCCATCACGTTGCTTATCCTTTCACATGACTAGCTCGAGGCAGGGCTTAGGTTTCCTATCTCCCCTTTATTAGCTAACATAATTCAGGGGCTCGTGGTTTGTCTGCTCAGCTTCACCCTAACTCGTATCGCCATATATTAAGCTTTATCATCATAATGAAGTATTTTCACAAGGATCCCTCATTTTCTCACTTTTGCGAGCTTAATTCTATGAATTCTTCCCCGACCAATGTTGTATTTTTCTACATCTCTCCGAGACGTAACAAGAAATCTCTCGACAAGCAACCTTCTTCCATTGGGGCTTGGATATCAAAATTCATATATATTCAAACTCCTAAAGATTGCCCATGGATGCTTCCTACTCTTTGGAAGACGGGACATTCGGAAGTTAGAGGTTTAGGTCCTGTGACTTGGGGGTCTACATTCCTCTCATCCACACTATCTTCATTTTTATTTAACGTGCCCAAACTTTTAAAAGAAAGAGTTCTTGTTCTTGCCGACCTTAGTCCCGCTTCTTGTTCAAGAGAACTAACACTTGGTAATTTTAGATATTTTCAAAGCTTGATTTATGTTCTTGTCGATTTTAGTCCTACCTCTTACACTTTTTTATATGTATATTTATAGAAATAGCTGTAGCAAAGCAATTCTCAAGAAAGCATTGAGAGCCGAATTGAATGAGAAGCGTGAGGCTGGTAGATCATCTTCAGTCATACCCCCTTCGCCCATAGCTCCTTGCTCTTCGCATCCTCCTTCACCACACAGGGTTTTGGGACTTCCTGCGGATGCGCCTAAACAAGATAGTGGAAAGAGGGTTCCTGAAGGTCCTCGTGAGAAGAAGAGGAGTCGAAGCCCTGGAGATGCACTTGGATTGAAGGATAATCTTTCCGTCGATCCTTCATCTCATCTTTCCGCCGAGCCTCTTCTTTTTGATAAAATGTCCACCGATGACTTTAAAAAGGGAAGCGATTGGTGCACTCGATCCGAAAAGTATCTGCAAAAACTTCAAAAGAAAGAAAAATTCAAAGGTGGACAAGCCGAGCCCTCTCCCTTTAACGAATCTCTCCCTCGTTATCGCCCGTGCTGGAAAACTAACGAAGAAAGCTCTGTGCTTGTCACTTCTCCTGGGGAGGTTTCTTGGGCGCTCTATCACATTAGCTTGATGAAATTCGACCAAGTTTCACTGACTCAATCTTCTCTTGTTCGCCTTGAGGAGCTTGCGGCCCATCATCTTGAATCGGTACATCATTATCTTTTTACTTATTTACTTTGCCCCGTCTCACTCTCTTACCTCATCTTTTTTTATTATTATTTATTTATTTATTTATTATTTTTTTATTGTAGACAAAGACCATTATCCATCAAATGTCTTTGAAGTGTTCCCACTTGCATCATTTACGGGATAATAACAAAACACGCCTAAATGATCTAAACAAGAAACTTTGTGAGGTGGAGGATGTCAAAGAGGAATCAAACAAAGTTATTGCTACTTTGTCAGAAAAAATGAATAACTTGGAAATGGGGAAGAAAAAGGAGTGCGACGAGGCCTATGATAGAGGTCGTAAAGATGGGTATAAGGAGTATTCCACTTCTTCCAAATTTAAGCGAGCTACCATGAAGATTCGTCGTGCTGCGGTTGAAGACTTTCTTGAGAGCGGCTCCTACGAGAAACTTCTTGGTGCCGAGGCTGCCAAGTATCTTATTAAGGGCTTCAATGAATGTCATGCTCAAGCCGTGAGGGTAGGCGCTTTCAAAGAGGGTTTTGATCCTTCCTACATGACTCCTGGTGAAGACAAGGATGATGAAGCTATGTACTCGGGACAGGATGACGAAGCTGACTCAAACTTTTGTGCACCCCATTTTTAATAATCAATTTAAAAGCACGTTAGTTTGCTCGCAAGTGTACGAGGTAACTGTAGGGCGATGAGTTTGACTCGAGTTGTATCTCTCGAGGAAACAACTGTTCGTTTTTCGGATGTTTTTCTCAAATACGAATAACATACATATACATTTGGGGTTTTAAAAGATTTTGAATTGATCATTATAACTAAAGCAATAATTAAACTAAAGCTATTTAAACTAATTACTCTAACTAGATTATCAACTACGAGCAATAATTAAACTACTTGAACTCAAGAACTAAGAATTTAATAGCAACGAATCAAAAGCATTAATATAATAACTACCATCAAACAATCGCATCATACGAATCTAAGATTAACGAATAACTAAGCTAATGCATAAATCAACTAAATTAACCAATATCCAATAACAAGCATAAACGATTAAGCAAATTAAACTAGTTCTAGCATTAACTAAGAATTAAACTAACAATTAAACTAGGAATTAACTACTAAATTAACTAAGAGTTTAGAGAACTTATTGTAACTACGAAAAGCAGTAAAAAGCTCCAGCTATTCCGGAGTTGAACGTTGATCTTGGGCGAAGAATGAATCCCGAACTCGAATTCGATGTTTTGGACGCGTTGTTCTTCGATCCTTGATCTCCGTCTTCAAATCTCGTTATGAGATGTGGGATTATTGTTATTTTAAGCTAAAGTATCCTAAGAGGTCGTGTGTTCTTCCTAAAATCCGAAATAATGAGGGTTTATATAGATTCTGCATGACTTGGCGCATAAGAAACCCTAAAATCCGAATTCTGGGCCGTCGCGTCGACGGTGCGTCAACGGAGCGTCGACTGACGCGAACAGGTGCTCGGCGGGACTCGGCAGACTTGGTCGGCAGGTGTGCGCGTCGGCTGGGCAGGTGCGTCGACGGTGTGCGTCGACATCGACGCTTCAGCCAGCTAGCGTCGACCTTGGTGCGTCGACATCGACGCTTCAGAACGTAGCGTCGACATTGCGTCGACGGAGCGTCGACTGACGCGGTCATGACTCGCTGGCATGGCTCGCGGCGTCGACGGTCGTGTCAGTCGACGCGACTGCACGTCTGTCTCCAATTCTCGATCTTTTGCTACTCGTTTCACCGGAAAGCTTGTTCTTCACTTCTCGAACATCGAACCTCGTCTATTACGCGTTAAACTCTTCCGGTTACTTAGCTGTAAGGTGGAAAATAATGAAATATCACCTACTTGCATCAATTATGATCAAAATGCGGTAAAATAAGCTGGAATTATAAAAATACGAGATTCAGCTTAAATCGTCTAACTTATACCAAAAACAAATATAAAAACGAACTAAAAAGCTAATAAAAATAAGGACAAATCTACTCTAATCAACTACCCCACGCTTTATTGGTTTGTTCGTCCTCGAACAAACGATGATTTCAAAGTATAACTAGAATGAAAATCAGTTCAAGTAAGAATCGTGCATTGCTACATAGATAATTTTGAAAATATAGGTACAAGTCACACAACGTCAAACACTCAACCCTTATTACATTGTCGCTTCAAAATAAAATCATGCTTCCTCACGAAGGATAATATATATAAGTACGCTCAAAAGCACTCAAGTATTTTCTGCATGGGACGTGTATACACTCAAATCATACAATTACGAGCACAGTAAATAAGCACAGAAAATCAATCTCTTTTCAATCGCAAATTAAGTGTGCTGTCAAAACTAAGAATCAGAAAAGGTCTTTACGGGTTGTAATGTAAGGCTCTTTGGATGGGTATGGATTATATAAGTCGTGTGACTAAATAACTCACCCAACCTAATCTAATCACGAAGCAATGCGCTTCACCTCATTCAAAAGAAAAACCTCACTAAGCACTCATAACGTAGCCTTTAAAATATAGGCTATTTCCCAACTCACACACCATAAAACCGACTAGAAGCTCAAACCACTTAATCACAACTCTTTTGCTTATTAAACATAAGGCTTCATAAAATAAACAATTAAACTCAAGCCTTTACAAGCGCGTAGGCAATTAATCAACATATCCACCATCCTATCTTATTTTTTTATTTCCCCCTTTATTATTTTTTATTGGGGTATTAATTTTTTTTCCTTTTTTTTTTATTTTTCGGATGGTGGTCCTTAATTACAAAAATAATAAATTCCTAATAAAAATTTCCAAGACACAAATAACCAATAAAAATACGAACTCCTACCCCACGCTTTTAATGGGTTGTAGGGGTCGTTTCAGAAACACTCATGGCTAAAGCATGGATATTTGGCTATGATTGGCTCATTCGGAATTTATAGTGGCTAAAAATATATGGATATGGCCGGAATAAGGTTTTATATGCGCCTTAACTTCACGTTCAAAGTCGACTACACACAACGGTATCAAAGAGATATCAAGACTGAAACTTATTCAAGCACATGCAATGATGATAATCACTCAGGCTACTTGCTGGCTTTTTGCATGAAAAATTTTGAATTGACGCTGCTTTTAAGGTTTTGCAAAATTGATTGCGTTCAAGTACCATTTTACAATATATAATAATAAATTTGAAAAATTATGCACTTATGCACGCTCAAAGACGAAAACAAATAATCATACTTAGTCAACTTCGACAGGCAAGCCATACAAACACAAATAAGCGTAGAAATAGCGATCAATCACATCAAAAATATACATTTCAAAACAAAAGACATCAAATTGCACTAACCATACTCAACCACCCCCCTCCCTAAAAACTTGGCAATCTCCTGATTGTCATAAATATTAAAGAAAATAAGAGTAAGGGAGACAAGAAAACATCCCTGAAAATTCGATGGTCGAGTCTCTCTAAAAACGCATGTGCACTTATCCTTTGTCTTAGATCGCGTAACTAGATTGTCCCGAACAAACCTATAAACAAAAATAAACAAACAAAACATGATTGTGATCAATTGCCACGCGAAAGTGCACGGTGGCACGTCGTTTTGGATTCGAAACGGCCGGATTGCGGCCAACGTCGTAAATGGCTGGGCTGCAGCTCATCCAAAGGTTGCCGGACTGCGGCTAACTTGGGTCGGATTGCGACTTCGATCGACGAAATCATCGTAATCCCTCATTGCTGCGGTAAGCAGTAGGTTCAGTGGTTGATCGTCATCGTTAACGCCTCGAGTGGAACTAGCGGTAAGGCCTTGCGGTAGTGAGCTACCGTTATATAACCGTTGTCTAGAATAAGCGATTTATCGTATTTTCTGCACATCAACACACACATAAACGTACCACGGCAATTGACACAATATAAAAAGACAAAAATAAAATAAAACAAAAACTAACCAACGCTTGGGTTGCCTCCTAAGAAGCGCAACATTTAACGTCATATGCTCGACGCAATTACTTGATCAATTTTTAGCTCGTGGTGGGTCCACGAACTCCTTCTTGCTCCTATCTCGACTCTTCATATGTTTCTTATAATAAGGCTTAAGTCGATGCTTGTGGACTTGGAACCCCGTCTTTGCATTCTCATCGTATAGAGTGGCGACTCCATACTCATCCATCTCCTTCATTAAAAACGGTCCACTCCATACGACTTCAAACTTGGTTGGATCAAACTTACGATCGAAATTATACAGCACCAGTTGACCAACCTTGAACTTCTCGTTAAAAATTTCATTCGAATTCTTCTTCTTCGCTGTCCAATCCTTGCTATTAGCCTCGCCCTTTTTCTTCGTACGTTTAAAATTCTTGTAGGGGTCGAGGGAAACACTTCTTGAATGAATATGTGGTGGCCTCGTCTTTTCTCTTGGCTCAAACTTCGAACGATCTCGTTGTGGTCTCAACTCCACCTTTGGCTCATTTTCAGGCATGTTCAACTTCAAGGGAAATCCATCATCAAATGCCTCTACATTATCAAACTCTTCAATCGTGCCGATGCTCAAGAGCTCATTCGCGCGAGAATCTACTAAATCGACAGTTGAACAATCGTTCTTAACAAACGATGCAGGATTCTTGTGAAAATCTTGAAGTGAAAACGTCACCGTCTCGCCTAATACGGACATAGTCACCCTCCCTTCGTTTACATCGATCACCGTACGCGTTGTAGACATGAACGGACGTCCTAACAAAATGGTGTGTTCTCGGTTCTCGCTTTGTACGTCACCAACATCCATAATGACAAAGTCAACCGGAACAACTAGCTTGTCTACTTGTACTAAGACATCCTCCACAATCCCCAAGGGTAGCCTTATCGTTCTATCCGCCAATTGTAATTTCATCGTGGTTGGCTTCAGCGGTCCTAGGCCAAATTCCTTGTAAATCGAATGGGGCATCAAATTTATGCTAGCGCCAAGATCGAGCATCCCTCTTGCCGTTTGTCCATTCCCGAGAGAAATAGTTCGCTCCGTCGACGCTACGTTCTGAGGCGTCGATGTCGACGCACCAAGGTCGACGCAACGTCGACGCTAGCTGCTGAAGCGTCGATGTCGACGCACACCGTCGACGCACCTGCCCAGCCGACGCGCACACCTGCCGACCAAGTCTGCCGAGTCCCGCCGAGCACCTGCTCGCGTCAGTCGACGCTCCGTCGACGCGACGGCCCAGAATTTAGATTTTAGGGTTTCTTATGCGCCAAGTCATGCAAAATCTATATAAACCCTCATTATTTCGGATTTTAGGAAGAACACACGACCTCTTAGGGTACTTTAGATTAAAATAACAATAATCCCACATCTCATAACGAGATTTGAAGACGGAGATCAAGGATCGAAGAACAACGCGTCCAAAACATCGAATTCGAGTTCGGGATTCATTCTTCGCCCAAGATCAACGTTCAACTCCAGAATAGCTGGAGCTTTTTACTGCTTTTCGTAGTTACAATAAGTTCTCTAAACTCTTAGTTAATTTAGTAGTTAATTCCTAGTTTAATTGTTAGTTTAATTCTTAGTTAATGCTAGAACTAGTTTAATTAGCTTAATCGTTTATGCTTGTTATTGGATATTGGTTAATTTAGTTGATTTATGCGATTGATTTATGCTTAGTTATTCGTTAATCTTAGATTCGTATGATGCATTGTTTGATGGTAGTTATTATATTAATGCTTTAGATTCGTTGATTAAATTCTTAGTTCTTGAGTTCAAGTAGTTTAATTATTGCTCGTAGTTGATAATCTAGTTAGAGTAATTAGTTTAAATAGCTTTAGTTTAATTATTGCTTTAGTTATAATGATCAATTCAAATCTTTTAAAACCCCAAATGTATATGTATGTTATTCGTAATTGAGAAAAACATCCGAAAGACCGAACAGTTGTTTCCTCGAGAGATACGACTCGAGTCAAACTCATCACCCTACAGTTACCTCGTACACTTGCGAGCAAACTGACGTGCTTTTAAATTGATTATTAAAACGGGGTGCACAAAAGTTTGAGTCAAAAATTTGGCGCCGTTGCCGGGGAAGCAACGAGTAGGAATTAAAGATGTTTTTCGTTTTATTTTCTTTTTGATTTATTAGTTTATTTTTATTTTTACTTGGTCTTTGCCATTTGGTACGTTGATGTATTGTTGAGTTTATGCAAGGAAGGCGATCACTTCAACGCGACCTTGTACCATTCATTGACAACATCCACCGTTCAAATCCACCGAGACCAAGACCCGATTTTTCCGAGGACGATTCCTCAACAGCAACTGATTTCGCTTGTGATCAAGTTTCCGACATTATGTTAGAGGCAAATCCGATTCGAAACGGCGATTCACCACCGAGATCACCACCACGCCCCATCATTGCGAGACAAGATGCGGGGAGAAACGAAGGAGTCGACCAGCAGCAAAACGTGATCGGTCACCAACCCAACATGGCGAATGTGAGGCACAACGAAGAGATGAACAACAATGCTATTCGCCAACACAACATCGAGAACGTGGCAATTAGGAACGAAGATTTTCTACAGCATAACGCGTATGCTGACAATCAAAGGCACGTGAATGATTGGTTGGAGAATCAAGATCATGGTTACGAGCAAAATAACTTCGGAAGGAGATACGAGCGCGAGCACCATTACGCGCATGACGACCACTATGAGAGAGCTAATGACCGAGTTAGGGAACCAAGGGGAGATCGAGCGCCTCGACAACGAGATTTGGCACGCCCGAAGGTTGTGCTTTATGGGTCTGCTATTGTTCTTGGCCCGACTGCAAGGGAAGTAGAGATTAAACCGCATCAAATTAATTTACTTCCGACTTTTCACGGAAATGCCACGAAGACCCTTTAGCGTTTTTGAACTACTTTATCGATGAAGTGGGCAGATTTGTAGGCCATGGCCTAAACCGGGAGGAGATGCAAATGATTTGTTTCCCCTATAGCATGAAAGACAAGGCGAAGACATGGTTACTGTCCTTAGAACCAAGATCATTAACTGATTGGGAGATGATAAGCGAGAAGTTCCTGAATCAATACTATTCGGCACAAACAACGGGGCAAATTCGGAGGCAGATTGCTAACTTCGAACAAGTGGAGGGAGAATTATTTCATGAAACATGGGAGCGTTACAAATCACTTTTACAAGCATGCCCCCATCATAGCTATTCCCCCGAGATAATTAATCAGTTTTTCTTTGATGGTTTGTCGCCCATGGGGAAGAGCCAAGTTGAAATAGCAGCAGGAGGAGATTTTGGTGATTTAACGGCCGCGAGGCAAAACGAGTATTGGAGAAACTGAGTGAAAAATCTAGAGAAACCAACTCTCGGCCTCGTAAATTGAAAGTAAATGAAGTTTCCACCACCGAGACAGATAAAGAAGAAGGAGTTAAGGTTTTGGTGAGAGATGGTCAAACGATCAAGGAGATGATTAGGGAAGTACTTAATGAAGAATTAGAAGCATCGAGAGCCCAGCGAACAAGTCAAGTTTCTTCGAAGAAGACTAATGCGATGTGTCACCAATGCGGATCCCCCGAACATTTAGCCGATATGTGCCCGTTCAACAACGAACAACGAGGGGACGTCAACGCCATCCAGCACTATTCGAATCAACAACATTCGGGGCAGAGACCACCACACATGCAAACACCTGCTCAGTCGACTGATCAACTTTTAGTCTGGCAACAAACCAAGTTGCCGAAACTATTCGGAACCGAGACGGCCTCACACATGTTCAAGAGGAAATGAAGGGAGTTCGAGACGATATGAAAGAATTGAGAACGATGATGGCTGAAATGGCCAAAAGCACTCTTGAAAATTCGTCAGGAACTAAGAAGATTGGAGATAATGGTAGGACAATTGGCAACTGACATGGCATCATTGAAGAAGGAGAAAAATACTCTTCCAAGCCA